>SJYW01028915.1:174693-209126 GCA_006410735.1 Raphicerus campestris | reverse complement strand
GATGCATATTTTAATATAAATTCATACCATCCTCATCCATCAAAAATACTATTCTCCTTTTGATTTTTTTTCAGCAGGCTGATACAAAAATTGGTGAGAGATAGATTTGACCTATATGTCAATTTCTATGTGCTGTCATAGAGAATATGTAGGAGGTACATGACACAGCTCTCAGACAAAGAATGACACAGACTTCAAGTCATCCTTTTCTGTCATGTTAGAGAAGTGATTTCATCCTATATCGCTTTCCAATGTTAATGAAGAAGAAATAACTTTACAAAAATGTTTTAATAAAATTTTTGAGGTTAGCTGCAGTTTGCATGCACTGGCTCAGGATATCCAAATGCACATCAACTCCATGAGCCATGACAGTACATTGATAGCTTGAAATTGACCATGGTGGAAATATTTCTACCACAAAACTCAGTAGATGTGAATAAATTAAGTTTTCTACCCCTAGAGAGGTGGCTGTTAAGCCTTTAGCAAGAGATTTTTAAATGTAATATTTCCATGGACCCTTGGCTACTCTGTGAATAAGACATGACAGCACAAAATAGTGTAGTTGAGGTGCTTTCTAGGAATACTACATGAATACTTTTCAATAATTGTGGCAACTATTGTTCTTTAATGAAATGAATATAGCATTTTTACTTATCTGAAAAATTTCTGAATAGCAACAAAAGTTGACTGCCTCAAAGAAACCACATGATCACAGGCTTTGGAATTCACTTCAGTGAGAAAAAGCATTTTGATGTCATGGGAATTCATGAGAGGGATAGTACTAACAGTGCAGAGCTGCCACCTAGAAAGAGGGCCACACTTTACCAGAAAGAAAGAATTACATGCTATATTATGGAGAAAAAAAAATCAACTGTCCACCATTATATAGGAAGAATTAAGAAATGATGTATGGCAAAACCAATACAATATTGTAAAGTAATTAACCTCCAATTAAAATAAATAAATTGATATTAAAAAATAAAAAATAATAATAAAATGCCAAAAAAAGAAATAGTGTTAGTGAGATATATTTTGCAGGTCTCATTTTTCTTTGTTTATGCTTATTTTTCCAGATTTTAGAATATCAGATACTGAAAGCTAGTTCTGAGAGTTGGACAAGTTCAAGAGGAAAACTGAAAAAAATTCAATAAAGGAGGGCTAAAAACAAAAACACCTGCTAGAAGTGAATCATTGATATTACTTATTCACTTCTCTTTCAAAAATTTTTGAAAATACACCCCACAAATTTCCAATCTCTTTTCCACTGAATTCTGCTAACAAACTCCAGTACATATATATATGTACGTATATATATAGTTTCCCTAATGTAATTTTAGTACATGAAAATCTATTAAAATGGGAAGAAGAAAGGAAAAGAAAAATCTCACATTCCTGGTAAAAGAAATATGGTGATGAAGAAAAAAATATCCAAATTCAGTAAAAATCTAGCAAGTAGTCTGTATTTTTTTAAATTGTGTGGGATGACAATAGAAAACATAGAAATTAAGCTAAATTGAAAAAAAGCAAGTCAAGAAAAAGCCTGAACTATCTTTGATTTATTTAGTTTAGAAGTTTTGGACAACAAATATTTAGTTCTATTCCTTTTTGAATTTGTTTCAAATAACGCATCTTTCTATTATACTGCCTATTTATTTATTCTCCACATGCCTAACTTGAATTCTTGCATAATTTTCTTAGAAATATTGTGCTGTAATGACACTTATGAATGTTTAATTTTTATTTATTTTTACTAGAAATTAATGTGTCTCTTTTGGCATATTTTATTCCACTATTTGTTTCATTTTCAGGTTCATTTTCCACTTATCCCTTAAACATATTTCCTATGATATTGCATTCAGATCTTATGATTTCATGTGCACTGATGTTTGCCATCTTGTCTCTCAAATCTTCCCTGAACTTCATATATATATATATATATATATATATGAAGAACACTTAAAGTCAACAAGTTTATAAGCAAATTCATCAATTGCTTCCATGTCATTCTCTCATATTTCCTTTTATGTTTGAGGATAAGATTATGTATTTCAGTGGTTTACAAACTCTAGCTCACATAGGGAGCATAAGGTTCATTGCAATTAGATAAGTGTCTTTTTCAAGCTATAATTCTCTGTTAGAGAATATTTACTTGAAGTTTACAGACAGATATAAAAAGAATCTTATGCATGAAATAAATAAGAAAACTTACAGAAAGTACAAAAGAACAAATCTTAATCGTAGTGCTTAGAGAATAATTTATAGCAATGAATGCTTATATTATAAAAGTGAAAGCTATGAAGTCAATAACCCACATTTTCCCTCTATGAAGCTAGAAAAAGAAATTAGAGCATTCACAAAAAGCAAATAGAAAAAAAAGGAAATAATAGCAAAAATATTAAACAGTAGAGCCATTTTGGAAAACAGTTTGCCAGATCCTCAAAATGTTAAATATAGGATTATCTTCTGAATAGTCCATTATGTCAATCCTAAAGGAAAGCAACCCTAACCAACCATTTGGAAGGACTGATACTGAAGCTGAAGCTCCAAATTTTGGCAACCTGATACAAAAAGCTGACTCACCGGAAAAGACCCTTGGAAAGGTGCTGGGAAAGACTGAAGGCAAAAGGAGAAGGGGGTGGCAGAGGATGAGATGGTTAGATAGCATCATAGACTCAATGGACAGGAATTTGCACAAACTCTGGGAGATAGCAGAGGACAGACAAGTGGCACGGTACAGTCCACGGGGTTGCAAATAATTGGACACGACTTAGTGACTGAACAACAACAACATATCCAAGAAAACTGAAACATATGTCCAGATTTAAAAAAATAAAGCACATGTGAATGTTCACAGCATCATCATTTACATTTGACAAAAAGTAACAACAACCCCAAGTCCATCAAATGATTAATTGATAGGTAAAATAAAATGTGATATACTACTGATACATGCCACAAATGGGTAAGCCAGAAAGCACTGCACTACATGAAAGAAGTCAGTCACAGAAGCCCACATACTGTCCAGAATGTCCAGAATAATCAAATCTATGGAGACAATCAGTAGATTAGACAAATCTGGAGCGACAAATAGCTGAGGGATGGGCACAGGAATATGGGGAGTATGGGCATGGGAGTATGGGGCAGAAAATGGGTCCAATGAAAATGTTCTCAACTTAGATTGCATACATGTTGAATATGCTAAAGCCCAGTGATTGTAAAGAATGCCAATGATTTATTTTGAAATTGAATTTTAAAATGGCTAAACTTTTTTTTTCAGTGAAAGAAATTTGTAATTATAGATTTCTTAATAATTTAATCATCGAGTCAAAGTTCAAGTATTTTATATTGGTGATACTGATACCAATACATTTTTAATGAATTTTTTTCCCTAAAATTTTCCTTAGCTTTTCCTTTTATTCATTTTCAACCTGCTCGTACTAAGTAAATGCAACTTTTTATTGCCCTGACTGATCAATATATATTAAACTACCAAATCTAAAACCCAGGCTTCCCCAAGTTTGTTCAGACACAAATATTTGAAGAGTCTGTCATCATTCACATAAATTGTTTGAAACTTTCACAGCAATTTTCATACATTCATGTAGAATGAGATTTATGGTTTTAAGAACATGTCAAATAAATAAAATTTAGATACTTTTATTTAAAAGTTACATCTTGAGAAATATCACTTTTTATTCCTGCTTACTTCCTATGCTTACAATGTAACTAGGTTTTTATATTATGTTCCCTGTCATACAATTATCAGATGATTACCCTGTATAGCAAATTAGAATATCTTGATTCTAATGATAAAAAAAATTAAATACAAAGTTACTCTATGTGTTCCCATTATAGCATTACTTTGGAAAATAATAGCAATCATTTTGAGACAAGATGATATGTTTTCAAATCATCTCTAAAAACATGAATAACACTGTGTTATGTATATTACCACACCTACATTCAGAAACTCAGTGAGCTGTCCTCAGTTTCTACAGTACTGCACTTGTCTTACCTTTGTCTTGGCAGGCTGATGAGGGGCTGTTTATGACACCTCTTGCTAAGGCTAAAGAGCTTGTGTACAATTTTCTGTGCCTTTAGGAAAAGTTGCTTCATGCTGTTCTCCAGCTGTTCATAGCGGCGCTGAAAATTAGAATCCATTGTCCACAAATGCATTATGGTAGATGTGTTGAGGAAATAATTCATGGGTAGCCTTTTCATAAAGAACTTGAATTCATCTGAAAAAAATGCCAAAATTGAACACTTTAATAATGAAATAATCAGTTTTCCTCTTCTCCAAAGTATATTTAGTATGTTAATGCTGAAACAAATACAATCTATTTGTATCTGTGTGGCAAATTAATAGCAAGAAGGTAATTTTTTATGATTTAGGATTGTTTTCTCTTTTGTTCCTCATAAGATAGAACAAGAACATTCATAGAAAAAGGTAATTAAAATACTTGTTCTAAAGCAAATATTTGGGGTAAAAGTTTAACTTGAACTTAATTTTTCCATGTTGTCCTTTGAATGATAAGTGAATTTGATGGTGCTGAATTGTTTTTCACAAATAGCCATTAATCTAGCTTTTATTTCTGGCAACAGCGTTAATCATCTGTTTCAAGTATTGTTTATTAAATGAATATTTTCAGAAATTATCCTTAAATTAGTATAGGAGAATACATGGATTTTCATTACTAAATGTTTGCAGTGGTTGAAGATATATTATCTAGCAAGTGATACAAACCTTATTTTAATCACTATTCTACCCCCCAAAATTTACACAGCATGCATTAAACCTCAGTCTGTTTGTGCCTTGATTTCCTTGTTTGTAAATGAGATAGAAAATTTTTGACTATAAAAATATCATTTTATTTTAAATTTTTATGAAGTTACAAATAAATTGTTTTAAATGGATATTTAGTTACTTGTAAATATTTAATTCAAAAATTGTTTTCAAATAACCAGTTACAGGTGTCAATGTTTACTTGAATTTGGACAAGGTATGTTCATACTGATTCCTTGGTAGAGACTGTCTCTATTGGAGTGTTTCAAAACCTCCAAGTTATCACTAATATTTAAAAAATATGCCATTCACATGGGAAAAGATAAACTACATTAACATACATACATATATTTAAGGCAATTAATTTATATATATTTTACAAACCAGGGCTATTTCAATAATCAAATCCAAACTATTTCTTCAGTGATGGAAAAGGCAACTTCAAGACAATTAACAAAAAATTATATTCATGAATATTTGGTTGATGTTTTTTTCTAGAGCAAATAAATACAGAGTTCTGGCATGTTTTGGATGTTAAATATATCCAGAAGAGCAAGGAAACAAAAGGAAAGCCAGGACTTTTTATAGTAAAATTCATCACGAAAGAGTTTTGAGGATATATCCATTTGATATGCTTCAAATCATTTTTTTAAGTAAGCAGAGTATAAATAAGAGATGCATTTTAAAATTCCAATTTCACAGTCCTCTACATTTTGTTTGGTCCCATATGTCTCCTTTGACAAATTCTCTCCTTTGAATAAAAGAGTTGGGGCATGGAAATTGGAAAGCATTCCCTGGATTATTCACAGAGCAGATGCCACTACTTTGCAAACTAATCATTCATTTCATTTCATTGTCATCTTTTACTTGAACATTTCTGATAAGCTTTTATTGTTTCATGGGTTTGCATATTTTAATTATTTTCATTGCTTGTTATAGTAGTATTATAAAAGTTTCTAAATCAGTACATTTTATTCAAGTTAAAGAATCTATTAATTTATTTATTTTACCAAAGCAGATATAACAGTACATGCCTGCTGAAAACTGGCACTATGTAATTTTTTAAAAAGGGTTTTAACATGACATTTGAATAATTATTTCATTATAAAGTTATTAAGAGTCACCATTGACAGTCCCCAAAACAGTTATCGGACACCTGTTGTGCACAAAACATATAGCTATTTCAATCTCTGTGTGGGAACAAGAATAAACTTTTCATCTTTTTTTTTTTAAATGGCAAATGACATGTACTATTTTAAAATGCTAAAAATAGCATCTTATATGAAATTCATTCTACTTAGAAGTCAATAGAATGTCCAGAAATATTCCTCTGGATATTTTTTCAGTTAGTGAAATTTATGTTTATATATTATGAAAATGAAATTTGAATGATACATTAGAATTATTACATAAACCTCCAGATTTACATAACTACAAAGAGAAAATACAATGATTAGTGGACACTAGATAACAGTTAACCCTATAATAATGTCCAAACTCATGTAAAAGATAAAGTGCTCTTGTTTTTAAAATGGCAACTAAACAATGAATGTGGTGGTTTAGTTGCTAAGTCATGTCAGACTCTTGCAACTCCATGGACTGTAGCCTGCCAGGGCCCTCTGTCCATGGGATTCTCCAGGCAAGAATACTGCCATTTCCTTCTTCACGGGCTCTTTCCAACCAAGGAATTGAACCCAGGTCTCCTGCATTGCAGGCATTTACTGACTGAGAATTAACCGACTGAGCTATAAGTGAAATACAAACAATGACTAGCCATACTTCTTTGGGGAAATAAATTTGTAAGAGAAAAAGAATTAATGTCATATAAAAATATCCTAGGAGAAATTAATTCAGTATCTGGGTTATTAGAGAGAGATTAATCTGGAAACCCCTGTTTACAAGATATCAAATGTATCTTGTAAATGTATCAAATGAGTACTTTTGCTCAGCATAGTTTTGAGGACTATGAGAAATAAAACATCAACAGAAATATCAGTGGTAATAAACATCCTGTATGTAAGTCAGTCTTCTTCACAAAACTAATTCACATGAAGTAAAAAATAATACAAAAAAGCAGACGCATGAGATTAATAAATTCTATGGAGGCAAAGAGAATTATTGTAGGTGACGTCTTTCCAATAAATTATAGAAGACTAGCTAGGCACCGCGTAGACTCTCAAGATTACTACTGCTCTTTCAATAAAAATGAAATCTTTTCTAAAATAGCTGACCAGGCTTGTTGCTGTTGTTTTTTCCCTCTCCTCTAAAACAAACTCTAGTTAACACTTGATATCTAGTTAGTTAACTTTGAAATGAATTCACTGTCTCTCTATTAATACCAGTTCTCCCTTTGGCAGGAACTCAATGCAGTGCTTTAAATATTAACTCAGTCCCCTCAATAATCCTTCATGTAAATTTTATTGGCACAGTTATGTATGTTGAATGCAGATGACTTTTAGTTTTGTAACTCTAATGTCAGCAAAAAACATTTATTTTTGCTATTGCATTTACATATTGATTGTATGTATTTATATGTGTATGGACTTCATTCTCATGCTTCACAGATGAATTAAATAGGTAAGAGTGGAGAACAGAACATTTTTGGATGTAAAAGGACCAGCCATAATATGTAGATCCTGATTTGTGCTTCTGTCTTCATTGATGAGCATGCAAAGCTTTGACCAGTGCATTGATTATACATTTTCACATATTCAGAACCTCTGCTCAGAATGGCAACCCACTCCAGTATCCTTGCCTGGAAAATCTCATGGACAGAGGAACCTGGTGGATCGCAGTCCATGGGGTCACAAAGAGTCGGGCACTACTGAGCGACTAACACACACTGCTCAGAACAGCTTCAGAATATATTTTCAAGAGTATTCTAAAGCTCTCTAAATTTTCTAGAGCTTTGGGAGCACATAATTTACTTCCTCAAAAGTGTAGGAAAGCAATCTGATTTTTTTGTTGTTGTTATTTTTCAGAGATGACTTCTTGAGTTGTAAAACCATCAACATACCCAGAACAGAAGCTACTTCCATTAGCAAGTAGGACTATGGGTGGGCAGGATTCAAGGAGGAAATTTGTGCTTTTATGATTTTTATATTTCAGATGAATGTGTTATTCTAGTAAAATNTAAGTCAGTCTTCTTCACAAAACTAATTCACATGAAGTAAAAAATAATACAAAAAAGCAGACGCATGAGATTAATAAATTCTATGGAGGCAAAGAGAATTATTGTAGGTGACGTCTTTCCAATAAATTATAGAAGACTAGCTAGGCACCGCGTAGACTCTCAAGATTACTACTGCTCTTTCAATAAAAATGAAATCTTTTCTAAAATAGCTGACCAGGCTTGTTGCTGTTGTTTTTTCCCTCTCCTCTAAAACAAACTCTAGTTAACACTTGATATCTAGTTAGTTAACTTTGAAATGAATTCACTGTCTCTCTATTAATACCAGTTCTCCCTTTGGCAGGAACTCAATGCAGTGCTTTAAATATTAACTCAGTCCCCTCAATAATCCTTCATGTAAATTTTATTGGCACAGTTATGTATGTTGAATGCAGATGACTTTTAGTTTTGTAACTCTAATGTCAGCAAAAAACATTTATTTTTGCTATTGCATTTACATATTGATTGTATGTATTTATATGTGTATGGACTTCATTCTCATGCTTCACAGATGAATTAAATAGGTAAGAGTGGAGAACAGAACATTTTTGGATGTAAAAGGACCAGCCATAATATGTAGATCCTGATTTGTGCTTCTGTCTTCACTGATGAGCATGCAAAGCTTTGACCAGTGCATTGATTATACATTTTCACATATTCAGAACCTCTGCTCAGAATGGCAACCCACTCCAGTATCCTTGCCTGGAAAATCTCATGGACAGAGGAACCTGGTGGATCGCAGTCCATGGGGTCACAAAGAGTCGGGCACTACTGAGCGACTAACACACACTGCTCAGAACAGCTTCAGAATATATTTTCAAGAGTATTCTAAAGCTCTCTAAATTTTCTAGAGCTTTGGGAGCACATAATTTACTTCCTCAAAAGTGTAGGAAAGCAATCTGATTTTTTTGTTGTTGTTATTTTTCAGAGATGACTTCTTGAGTTGTAAAACCATCAACATACCCAGAACAGAAGCTACTTCCATTAGCAAGTAGGACTATGGGTGGGCAGGATTCAAGGAGGAAATTTGTGCTTTTATGATTTTTATATTTCAGATGAATGTGTTATTCTAGTAAAATTTCAATAAATGTTGTTAGCCAGTAAAAATCATGGCCAAAAAACACTATTATGTTGTCAGTTCAATAGGTATATATCTTATATTTCAGACATTTATATAAAATGCTATTATTTAATGACTTGTTAATATAAAAGTAAAAGCCTACTGGCTCACATTCTGGTTTTTGTTTTCTGTATCAATTACCATATTGGTACAAAGTACCTTTTCAGTAGAAATGACAGTGCAGTATGAATAATAATTTTAAGTATTATGAAAGCATAGCAATAGTCTTACTCTAATAACAAAATATTGGACAATGTATAGCAAAATAAAGAACATGGACACAGAACATCTTTAAATGAAAGGATGTAATAAGCAAAAAAAAAAAGATGTATATCAGATATACATGAAGAATCCATGAAAACATTTGTTTTTAACCAGAACTCATCTGTTCATTTCTCATCAGAAAACTAACTTCTCATTTTGAGATACTACTAGCTCTTCATACATGTCTCTTCTGTTTTTGTTTGTAAACAAAGAAGTTTTAAAATAATACATGTTAATAATATATTTTATTAACACAGAATTTTCTGTTATCAGTAAGTTAATAAAACAAATATTAATTCTTTATACTGAATGCAGTACCTTATCTATAAATGAACACATGTCAAATCTAGTCTGTTTTTAAGACTGGGTTTTTATTTATTAGTTTGTCTAGTCTACAGTAGGTTTTTGTCTATGCTAAGTACTACCTCCAAAGTTGAAAAATAGGCATCAGACTCTACCACTGAACTTCAAAGTTACTGCTCACTCAGAGCCATTTCTAATAAAGTTGTTTCTTGAGAATCACAGTTTCCTAGAAGATAGTATGGATTCATCTGTCTTCCTCTGATTTTCAAAGAGAAATATCTGCCTAGGAAATAATTTAACTGCAATCCTTGACAATACAGATATGCAAGATTTAAAGAGGTAAGACATAAAACTGAGAAATAGATGGGAATGTGAGTAGGAAGAAGGGCTGATAGGGAACAAAGTTGAGACAGAAAGTTTAGGTAGTGTCCTGAATGGCAGAAAGTTACTCATGACTGAAACNAGATATGCAAGATTTAAAGAGGCAAGACATAAAACTGAGAAATAGATGGGAATGTGAGTAGGAAGAAGGGCTGATAGGGAACAAAGTTGAGACAGAAAGTTTAGGTAGTGTCCTGAATGGCAGAAAGTTACTCATGACTGAAACGGAAATCTGACCCTTGAGGGAGCACAATGACTCACCCCATAATCCTGATTAGAAGTGCTTGTGTTTTAACTTTTATACAGTTTTATTTTTCTCCAAGGGACTATTTGAATCATTTGTATCAGTTTAACATTTTCTCAACGTCTACAGTATATCACTGATAGGACTTCGGGTGACCACATATCAATGCAAGTCTATTCAAATCTTTCTATTAACCGTGGGTGTAGAGTTTATACTGAAATTGACAAAATACTAGAATGCTGCATAAAATAAATGGCAAGCCTGTTCAATAGCTTGTGAACTAGCCAATTTTATGAGGCCATAAAATGAGGGGTTCACGCAGGCATAAATCAGAAATAGAACCTAATTCCTTAGTAGCTGGCCTAGAAATGTTGTGCTTTTCCTGATCATTTTATTTTTCTCTGAAAGATATATCATATTTTTATGTTAAAATATTTTAATATAGCAAGACAATTAATCTGTCCTTCATCAAATTGTTCTGTTTATGAACTCCCTTCAAATGTTTGAAAATTTACCCAGAGCTTACCTCTACAATTATAACTATAATTATCTCTATAGTTATCATTTATCTCTATGACAAACTATAACTATAGAACAGTCAAGACTCAGGTCTTCACATTCCCAGCACCCTTGCAGCTACAAGATATAGCTGCATCATCTAAGATAAAGAAATCAAGTGAACACGAGCAGAGTTTGGATCTTATGCTGTTGAAGCAATAACAGAGAATGCCTAGAGCAAGTCTTGAGAGAGACAGGGATTGCAGCAGTAATGGTAGTGTTTGCTGCTACTGGATGATCAGCCACTCAAGATGGTTGTCCTCCTGCTCTCTGTCTGTCCTCTGCTTGACTACCACCTGCTTCACCTACACCATGCTCATATGATTGACCTTCCTGTGTATTTGCTCAAGACTTCAACTAGTGACTATTCTAGTTTTAGATCAGAACTTCAACTATGCTTATCAAAAAGGGCAATAAAAGACATGCCCCTCTGCTGGTTTTCTTGGCAACCAATAAGCCAACTTGAGATCAATTCCCTATAACTGATAGGGAATTGGCCAATCCCTGCCCATGGGAGCAAAGAAGGCCACCTTGTGCTACCCCATTGTCCACCACACATGGTGAGGTGTTGCTCTAGGGTCTNATAAAGGACATGCCCCTCTGCTGGTTTTCTTGGCAACCAATAAGCCAACTTGAGATCAATTCCCTATAACTGATAGGGAATTGGCCAATCCCTGCCCATGGGAGCAAAGAAGGCCACCTTGTGCTACCCCATTGTCCACCACACATGGTGAGGTGTTGCTCTAGGGTCTTGCTTCAGATGTGTAAGCTCTACCCATTCATTAAACCATTAATGTTTCTGTAACTGACTCCAGGCTCTTTCTTCAGTCTTGAAGGTGAGCAAGTGCAGGCCTTAATGGCCTGCAGGGTGCAGCCCTTAAAGGCCTGTGGGGTGCAGCCTTATAGAGATCTAGGGTTCAATGCATTCAGCAGTGGTGATCTCACTAAATAAATCTTATGCAAGATTTTTTTAAAAATTTGTCTCAACTAGGTAGTACAAGTATGATTCTCTAGCTTTCTTGAAGATTCTATCTGCTAACCAATATCCTTTAATTGATTCCTTATCAGATTGGGTTATCTAGAGACTGATTTTCTTACCTTTATCCAAAGGAAAAAAAATAAATTCTGGGCTACTAGAGGTACTGGTATCATAAGTGGTTTGGAAGAGTCTCTATGGATAATAGGAGACTCTTTCTGGATTTGTTGGGGAAAAAGACTTTTTAAATAAGTGCATTATTCAGGGTGGAAGATTGACAATAGAAGTACCACCTGTGTTCATCTAGAATGAAGAGCTTGTTGAAGGCACATTTGGGACTATGTGCCTATATAGAACTGAATGAGGAACATAAAAATTTCAAAGACTGAGACTGACTTGGTTACTACAAATAGAGATGACTTGCTTAAAGAGCTCAAAATCCTACATTTTTTTTTTTCTCAAAGCACAGAATGCTGGAAAGAACTAAAAGAGATCTTTTATCTCTTGCAGCTGTAGGGCTTCAAAACAAATTTTGATCCCAAGACTGAATTTAAATTCTTGCCAGATCTGTTAAAATTGGAAAGAATATTAGAAGGGGTGGGAACCTGGGAACTAACTGGAAGGTAGATTGGGGGAGGACTGGGATGAACTCAGAGTAATCCAGAACACTAATGCTCACTTTCTTTGTCCCCAAGAAACAGCATCTTTTTCTCCTGCCTGATGGACTAGAATATCTTTCTTCGAGTCATTGTAATGATTTTAATCAAAGAAATGACCATCATTAGGAAGGAAATTTCATCACATCCCACTTCCATCATCCATCTTGTCCCAAGGGAGTTTATTGAAAATATTCTGACTTTCCAGTTGTTATCAAGAATTTGCTGATTTTCTACTGGAGAAAGAACATTAAATGCATTGATAAAAGGAATGCATGCATATCTGATGAATATTATATTCTGTAGGATGGGGACAATTGTTAGTGGGAAAAATCTGTGTGAAATCAAATGGTGGGCTCTGGTTTCAATTAGGATACAGTTAACGCTCTGTGACTGAGGCCTAGAAACCTAGTCCAGGGTCCTATTCAAAAAAATTCTACCTGGAGGAATTTTAGAGTTCAATAATCAGGTCATGGTTCCTTGGGATTTAAATGTGGAATCAGTGCTTTGAGGTCCTATTTAATTTGTATAACTGAAAGAAAAAAAATCTGCAAAAGAGGCCTGACTTGAGTTTTTCTGAGAGAAGAAAGCTATCTGTAGTTCTGAAGGATTTCAAGACTCAGGACTCTTATACCCTACTTAATAGACCACATGTTTCTTTTGCATTATGAATTAACCCCTTGGGCTCCTAATGCCACATGAAACAGAGAGAGGCCTTACAGAAAGTAAACAGTAAATTGGGTTTTCTATGAAACCGCCTCAAATCAGGTCCAATAGGATCCTAACCCAGACCATGTTTATTTTCCAGTCTCTGACTAAAGAATTAGAATAGAAAAGCTCTGTCTCATTAATCTATCAGGTAAAACCTATAAAGGTAAGATAGATAAAAGGAAGCTTTCTTCTCCTAGGAAAAGACTAAATTCAGGTGATACTGCCCTTTTTTCTTTTTTTAAATGCTTGACATGGTTGCAGGACTTGGAGATCTGTTCAACACTGAACATTTTGAAAATAATAATCACGTTCCTTCTCTAATTAACTCACATATTGGCGATAGCTCAATCACAGAGTAACTCTAATTAAAGCAGCCATTCCAGATATGGTAGCTTACTGGTGACTGGACTCCTAGCACCAGGGAGAAAGTTTCTTCTATGGTACAAACTCTCTTATCTATCATTATAAAAAGGGAAGCCTGGAAGCAGTTTTTGTTCCTCTGTCAGCTATGAGAGTGAAGCATCTCCGTCATATTCAAGGGTCAAATCATTTCTCGGCCTCTGTCTGCCAAGTGTCTTCAAAGGAATGCAGACCATTGCATCCTGTCATGGGACATATTTTGTTAATGACATCATACTAAAAAATACGTGAAAAACACAAGTAACGGGTATCCTGTCTGCTGGCCAATACCATAGCTATGTGCAAGATCCACAAATGCATTTTATAAAAACTCAAGCCTCTGATGTGTGAGTGAAATTTCTGAGAGTCCAGTGGTCCTGAGCACATTTGGATAGCTTCTCCAAAGCGAAGAACAAGCAACTGCTCTCCTTCAGCTCCCTTTAATAACAAAACTCTAAAAATCTTTGAAGAAGCAGCAAATGAATTATCTTGTAGCATCACTGATAACGATGACTGCAATGATCTCTCTTGGGATGTCAAAGGTGCACGTTGCAAATGTGTGTTCTTACACCCTCAAAAGATGCCACTTATTATGTGATTCTGTTACCGTTCCTGGCACAGCCTCAGAGCCAGGCTCTCCAGTTCTCCTGCTGATCCTGTCAGCTACGCAATCCGCTGTCTGCAAATAAATTCCTTTTCTGCTGCAGTCAGATTCTGTTCTTGCAAGAATGCTGACTGATACAGTTAATGGGGCCCTCAAATATAATTAGAAGATGGAGTTCAACAAGAGTATAACAAATATTTTTTGAGTGTTTAATGTGTGACAATTGCTGTGTTAGTTAAGAGCTAAAATTACATTAATAATCATTTTTGTTTCTGTAGTAGTAATTTCATAGGTTTAGTAAATTAAATTGGATAATAATGAAAATAAAATACCTTTTACATAATTAGTGATAAATAAATGCTAGCTATTATTTTTCTTTTTATAATTTATTCCATATTTCTATGTGTGCTGGGCTAAGCAGTTAAACTGAAGTGTCTCATTTAATCCTTCCAGCAACCCTACTGCCGCATGCTGGGTACCCAGTACTGGGTATTGCTGGAGATGAGTACTATTATACTCAGCATTTCACTGAGGAGGACAAGTGACTTAGCAAGATTCAGTCAACTGTTCAAAGTGACACAGTTATTAAATAGAGCTCAGAACAAAAGACATCTGTCTGAAAAAAGTGTGGTTCCTATCTTAATAAGCATAAACTTTTTTGAGAGTTGACAGAAAAACAAAATTATTTCTTCTGTTTAAAGACTGCTTTTCTTAAGTAGATTTTTCACAAATACTGCTATATCCAATCTCATAATAACCCTGAAATAGGATGCTGCTACTGCTAAGTCACTTCAGTCATGTCCGACTCTGTGCAACCCCATAGACGGCAGCCCACCAGGCTTCCCCGTCCCTGGGATTCTCCTGGCAAGAACACTGGAGTGGGTTGCCATTTCCTTCTCCAATGCATGAAAGTGAAAAGTGAAAGTGAAGTCGCTCAGCCTTGTCCAACTCTTTGCGACTCCATGGACTGCAGCCTACCAGGCTCCTCTGTCCATGGGATTCTCCAGGCAAGAGTACTGGCGTGGGGTGCCATAGGATGGGCAGGCTTTATTGAAATGTGATGTGAAACATTTTGAATTAAAGGATCATTCAGTTCAGTTCAGTTCAGTGGCTCAGTTGTGTCTGATTTTTTGCAAAACCAAGAATCACAGCATGCCAGGCCTCCCTTTCCATCACCAACTCCCGGAGTTCATTCAAACTCATGTCCATCGAGTTGGTGATGCCATCCAGCCATCTCATCCTCTGTCATCCCCTTCTCCTCCTGCCCCCAATCCCTCCCAGCATCATGGTCTTTTCCAATGAGTCATCTCTTCGAGTGAGGTGGCCAAAGTATTGAAGTTTCAGCTTCGGCAACAGTCCTTCCAATGAACATCCAGGACTGATCTCATTTACGATGGACTGATTGGATCTCCTTGCAGTCTAAGGGACTCTCAAGAGTCTTCTCCAACACCACAGTTCAAAAGCATCAGTTCTTCACCACTCAGTTCTCTTCACAGTCCAACTCTCACATCCATAAATGACCACTGGAAAAACCATAGCCTTGATTAAACAGAACTTTGTTGGCAAAATAATGTCTATGCTTTTCAATATCTATCTGGGTTGTAACTTTCCTTCCAAGGAGTAAGCATCTTTTAATTTCATGGCTGCAAGCACCATTTGCCGTGATTTTGGAGCCCCCCAAAATAAAATCTGACACTGTTTCCACTATTTCCCCATCTATTTCCCATGAAGTGACAGGCCCAGATGCCATGATCTTCATTTTCTGAATGTTGAGCTTTAAGCCAACTTTTTCACTCTCCTCTTTCACTTTCATCAGGAGGCTTTTTAGTTCCTCTTCACTTTCTGCCATAAGGGTGGTGTCATCTGCATATCTGAGGTTATTAATATTTCTCCCAGCAATCTTAATTCCAGCTTGTGATTCTTCCAGTCCAGTGTTTCTCATGATGTACTCTGCATATAAGTTAAATAAGCAGGGTGACAATATACAGCCTTGACATACTCCTTTTCCTATTTGGAACCAGTCTGTTGTTCCATGTTCAGTTCTAACTGTTGCTTCCTGATCTGCATACAGGTTTCAAAGAGGCAGGTCAAGTGGTCTGGTATTCCCATCTCTCTCAGAATTTTCCACAGTTTGTTGTGATTCACACAGTCAAAGGCTTTGGCATTGTCTATAAAGCAGAAATAGATGTTTTTCTGGAACTCTCTTGCCTTTTCCATGATCCAGTGGATGTTGTTCCTCTGTCTTTTCTAAAACCAGGTTGAACATCAGGAAGTTCATGGTTCATGTATTGCTGAAGCCTGGATTGGAGANAGTTCTCTTCACAGTCCAACTCTCACATCCATAAATGACCACTGGAAAAACCATAGCCTTGATTAAACAGAACTTTGTTGGCAAAATAATGTCTATGCTTTTCAATATCTATCTGGGTTGTAACTTTCCTTCCAAGGAGTAAGCATCTTTTAATTTCATGGCTGCAAGCACCATTTGCCGTGATTTTGGAGCCCCCCAAAATAAAATCTGACACTGTTTCCACTATTTCCCCATCTATTTCCCATGAAGTGACAGGCCCAGATGCCATGATCTTCATTTTCTGAATGTTGAGCTTTAAGCCAACTTTTTCACTCTCCTCTTTCACTTTCATCAGGAGGCTTTTTAGTTCCTCTTCACTTTCTGCCATAAGGGTGGTGTCATCTGCATATCTGAGGTTATTAATATTTCTCCCAGCAATCTTAATTCCAGCTTGTGATTCTTCCAGTCCAGTGTTTCTCATGATGTACTCTGCATATAAGTTAAATAAGCAGGGTGACAATATACAGCCTTGACATACTCCTTTTCCTATTTGGAACCAGTCTGTTGTTCCATGTTCAGTTCTAACTGTTGCTTCCTGATCTGCATACAGGTTTCAAAGAGGCAGGTCAAGTGGTCTGGTATTCCCATCTCTCTCAGAATTTTCCACAGTTTGTTGTGATTCACACAGTCAAAGGCTTTGGCATTGTCTATAAAGCAGAAATAGATGTTTTTCTGGAACTCTCTTGCCTTTTCCATGATCCAGTGGATGTTGTTCCTCTGTCTTTTCTAAAACCAGGTTGAACATCAGGAAGTTCATGGTTCATGTATTGCTGAAGCCTGGATTGGAGATTTGAGCATTACTTTACTAGCGTGTGAGATGAGTGCAATTGTGCTGTATTTTGAGCATTCTTTGGCAGTGCCTTTCTTTGGGATTGGAATGAAAACTGACCTTTTCCAGTCCTGGGGCCACTGCTGACTTTTCCCAAATTTGCTGGAATATTGAGTGCAGCATTTTCACAGCACCATCTTTCAGGATTTGAAATAGCTCAACTGGAATTCCATCACCTCCACTAGCTTTGTTCATAGTGATGCTTTCTAAGGCCCACTTGACTTCACACTCCAGGATGTCGGGCATAGGTGAGTAATCACAGCATCGTGATGATCTGGGTCATGAGGATCTTTTTTGTACAGTTCATCTGTGTATTCTTGCCACCTCTTCTTAATATCTTCTGCTTCTGTTAGGTCCATACCATTTCTGTCCTTTATCGAGCCCATTTTTGCATGAAATGTTCCCTTGGTATCTCTAATTTTCTTGAGGAGATCGCTAGTCTTTCCCATTCTGTTGCTTTCCTCTATTTCTTTGCATTGATCGCTGAGGAAGCCTTTCTTATTTCTCCTTGTTAGTCTTTGGAACTCTGCATTCAGATGCTTATATCTTTCCTTTTCCCCTTTGCTTACACAGAGTCAATTATGAGAGAAAATAAGAAAAATAATGAACTCAAAGAAATATAAAAAGAAAGATCATTTTATATTTCTCTGAGGGGCAGGACAAAGTTTTATTTTTCTTTATATTTTCCCTTTACAAAAGCCTAATAAAGCACATTACACATAGTATGAATTAATAACATGTTTCTTAAATGGCAAAACTGATTGACAAGATTAAGAAAGAAAGGTTTGAAGCTAAATATGAACATATATAGAATATGTTTCCATTTGGAAAAGTTGAGTTTGGTCATATGAAACATGAAGCTGCAAGTAATTCACATGGGAAAATAAAGCTGAAATAAGATGTGTAGTATAGTTCTAAGCTTTAATATCCAGGTTGAAAGCAAGATTATGAGATCAAGACATTGATAAATGTCTTCATTTAGGGATGAGAAGCTGGCAAATGGGGTCCAGGTGCTAAAGTTACAGTGCATATGAATTTCAGAGTATCAATAAAAAGCAAAATATCCTGAAATGACATACGATCACCGGTTATAAACAAAACTGAAAGTACATACTCATATTGCAGAAGAAAAGTTTATGAATGGTGTCTTTAAGTATCAAGCACTCCTCTAGGCACTTAGTTCTCTTAATTCTACACAGTTATTGCTGTTACAGCCACTGTGTTAAAACCACACCTATGACTTAAGAGATGCTTAGTAAATTTCGCTAGGAGGGAAACCTTGTAAGTAGCACCTGGAGAAAAACTGGTGAACACAGAAGCAATGTGTGCTGTGAGATCAAATCCATTTGAAGCCTTGTCCCAGTGTCAGACAGAGAATCCAGAGCCAGGGTTATTCTAGTGAGAAGAGAATTTACTTCATACACTGTAAATACTAAGTAATACTCAAAGGATATATCCTTTCTCTTGAAAGATTAAAAATATGCCTGGCACCATCCTCTCTCAGCCCCTCGTACACCAGTTGTCAATTTTTGCAGCCGTTTTCTCTTCAACAATGAAAACTGGAAGCCAAAGAACCTTAGTGATTTCCAAATGAAAACAGGTCACAGAAAAATGGAATTAGTAGCTAAACTAAGAAGTTCCACACAAAATCTGTCTTTTATCCTATGTGACTGTCTTAAATGCCATAAATGAACATGAGAATATATGTCAATAATAACTATTAAAATAGTATTAATTCACAAGTAATTTAACTATTACAAATGATATCTAAACAATAAACTCTTAAAACTATGTAAATAAAATCACCATTTTTGATGTTCAGATTGACAACTTTGTAATAAAATTAAATACAAGCATGAAGTTTTTTATCTTAAGCTATTCTGATATAGTTTATTCTAGATATAGTTCCAAATGTAGTTAAGACTCTCAATGCACTATGGAAAAATTATCTTAGTCCTGTCTCACTTGATGGAATCTTAATAAATTACCGTAGAACTTTGGAAAACCAACCTCTAACAAAGAGTAGACACACCTTTTAAATAGTGAATCTTCTCAGAAAAGAAAGCACCATAGATCCTTTACAGAAAGCACAGAGGAAATGCAGCAGGAGAAAGAAGCCTTCCTTATATCTCTATCTATCTGAATCACTGTGCTGTATACATGAAACTAACACAGCATTGTAAATGAACACAGCATTGTAAACCAACTGTACTTCAATTTTAAAATATTAAAAATGAAGANAGAGGAAATGAAGCAGGAGAAAGAAGCCTTCCTTATATCTCTGTCTATCTATCTGAATCACTGTGCTGTATACATGAAACTAACACAGCATTGTAAATGAACACAGCATTGTAAACCAACTGTACTTCAATTTTAAAATATTAAAAATGAAGACCTCTCTACCAGCCTCAGCACCTGTCTACAGGCATTTAAGCACGATGGGAAACCAGGCAGTTAGTTGGCTTCATGATATTCAATAGAAATCTATATTCTTTTTACTTCCTTTTTCACAGATGCTTTGTATACAACAGAAATAAGCTACTAGAAGAAAATATGATAAAATGTTCAATAAGACAGAGTCAGGATTTTGGTAACACATAAANTCTACAGGCATTTAGGCACGATGGGAAACCAGGCAGTTAGTCGGCTTCATGATATTCAATAGAAATCTATATTCTTTTTACTTCCTTTTTCACAGATGCTTTGTATACAACAGAAATTAGCTACTAGAAGAAAATATGATAAAATGTTCAATAAGACAGAGTCAGGATTTTGGTAACACATAAATGCCTTGTTGTTGTTCAGTTCCTAGGTCATGTCTGACTCTTTGAGACCCCATGGACTATAGACCACCAGGCTCCTCTGTCCGTAGGATTTCCCAGGCAAGAATAGTGGAGTGGGTTTCCATTTTCTCCTCTAGGGGATCTTCCCAAACCAGAGGTCTAACCTGAGTCTTCTGCATTGGCAGGAGAGTTCTTTACTGCAGAGCCACCACTGAAGTCCATATATGTGTCTGCTGCTGCTGCTGCTAAGTCGCTTCAGTTATGTCCAACTCTTTGCAACCCCATAGATGGCAGCCCGCCAGTCTCCCCCATCCCTGGGATTCTTCCGGCAAGAACACTGGAGTGGGCTGCCATTTCCTTCTCCAATGCATGAAAGTGAAAAGTGAAACTGAAGTTGCTCAGTCGTGTCCGACTCTTAGCGACCCCACGGACTGCAGTCTACCAGGCTCCTCCGTCCATGGGATTTTCCAGGCAAGAGTACTGGAGTGGGGTGCCATTGCCTTCTCCNTGATGCTTTTGAACTGTGGTGTTGGAGAAAACTCTTGAGAGTCCCTTGGACTGCAAGGAGAGCCAACCAGTCCATTCTAAAGGAAGTCAGTCTTAAGTGTTCATTGAAAGGACTGATGTTGAGCTGAAACTCCAATACTTTGGCCACCTGATGCGAAGAGCTGACTCATTTGAAAAGACGATGATGCTGGGAAAGACTGAGGGCAGGAGGAGTAGGAGAATGACAGAGGATGAGATGGTTGGATGGCATCACCAACTCAATGGACATGAGTCTGGGTGGACTCTGGGAGTTGGTGATGGATAGGAGAGCCTGGCGTGCTGTGGTTCATGGGGTCACAAAGCATCGAACACAACTGAGTGACTGAACTAAACTGAACTGAACCATGTGTCTACATGATAACAAATTTAAAAGGTGAGTTATTTGCCTCCTATACCTAACACTACTATTTAAGGATATGAAAAGGGTAGCATTAAAACATATACATTGCCATATGTAAAAGAGAGAGCCAGTGGAATCTGCTGCATGATTCAGGGAGCTCAAACTNTTTAAAAGATGAGTTATTTGCCTCCTATACCTAACACTACTATTTAAGGATATGAAAAGGGTAGCATTAAAACATATACATTGCCATATGTAAAAGAGAGAGCCAGTGGAATCTGCTGCATGATTCAGGGAGCTCAAACTTAGTGCCCTGAGATAACCTAGAGGAATGGGATGGGGTGGGGGATGGGAGGAAATTCAAGAGGAAGGGGACATAAGCATATCTACGGCTGATTCATGCTGATGAATGACAGAAACCGGCACAATATTGTAAAGCAATACCTTTCAATTAAAAATAATTTTTTTAAAGAGATGTGAACAGAAGACACATAGAAGTTAGTATAATTAGTCATGCTGCTGCTGCTGCTGCTGCTAAGTCGCTTCAGTCGTGTCCAACTCTGTGCGACCCCAAAGATGGCAGCTCACCAGGCTCCCCCATCCCTGGGATTCTCCAGGCAAGAACACTGGAGTGAGTTGCTATTTCCTTTTCCAATGCATGAAAGTGAAAAGTGAAAGTGAAGTCGCTCAGTTGTGTCTGACTCTATGCGACCCCATGGACTGCAGCCCACCAGGCTCCTCCACCCATGGGATTTTCCAGGCAAGAGTACTGGAGCGGGGTGCCATTGCCTTCTCTGGATTAGTCATCCTAGAACACACCATAGCAGACACTGTAAGGTCTCCTTACCCTAGTGGAGGAAATTGTTTCTTGATTACGGCTGGTGTTACTGTCTGGGAGGTTCTCCCTTTCATGATTTCCCTTTACCAGTAACTGCTTCCATAGTTGTTTTTCAGAGATAGATCTTAGATCTGCTATATTTCTTTACATTTTGCCTTTCTCTATGTCGTAGATTTAAGGAAGATCCGGAAGCTGTGAAGATTCTAAAGGAAGACCATGTCCGTATTCTGATCTTTTACCGAACATGCATCCCTTAGACTTTTTCTTTCTTAACATTTTAGGGCTTAGAGTCAAGAAGCAGTTAGTTCTTTTAAGTCTAGAGGCCTGAAATGTTTGGACTTTTTCCCTTTCAAGTCCCAAAGACAGCTTGTAGCTTTCATGTTCCAAAGAGAATTCTTTTGCTTCTTCATTACATGGTCAAACACAGCTATTACCTATCAACGCATACTATGAAGGCTCTGCTTTTTAACCTCTTCCACTAGAGCTATAATTGCACAAGCCAAGGGGGTTTCCTTCAAGTAACTGCAAACGACAGCATTACCAAAGCATAATATGGGTGGACATCTTTTCTTGCTACCCGTAGATTGGCCAGTAAGCCAGTACCCCTTTGTTTCTGTTTGTTTCTCATGGAAATATCTGACAGCTAACACAAAACTACTGTGGTAGTGAGTGGAGACCAGGTTATATAGTGACAACAAATCCAGAGGCAGCATAATCTGTTTGTCTTTGTCATTATTTTCAAACTCAATGTGAGCCTATTTTTTTAAAACAAATCCATATCTTCCATGCATAATGTTAATGAAAAATGCTATTTACTTAATAATTGCAAAATCAGAAAAATAATGTTTTGCTACCAAATTCCATAAGTCTGCGTTTCTAATACTAAAATCCAAGAAGCCCTAAAAAACAAGCAAGCATTTATAATTGACAAACAAGCCCAATATTACTTATGTTCTCTTGGAAATAAATCTTTCCTGAAGCAACCTGAGGCTATCACATGGTCTCACACAAGATGGAGTGCTATGCAGCATGTAGTGTTTGTATCATATAATCATTCTAAAGGGTGAAATATAAATTTTGGAATACATATTCAAAAGAGTTTTTGCATATAGTATTGGGTTGGCCAAAAAGTTTGTTCAGGTTTTTCTGTAATATCTAATGGAAAAACCCAAACTAACTCTTTGGTCAAATCAATACTATGGACCTGCAATTCCTAAATCATGTAGCATAATGCGGTATCATGTGGGAATGTTTGCACATAGTACTTTGACACACATTGTTTCCCCATTTTTAGTATATTTAGATTGGTGACCTTTCCTACACTCTGTATGTGTTTATTTTTCTTTCTTATGTCTACATTATTGTGATTATATGTTGTGTGTGTGTGTCTATATATATATGTATATATGTGTATATATATATATATATATATGTATGTTTGATGGGATTATCTGTGTGTGTGCTGTACTTAATCACACAGTTGTGTCCAGCTCTTTGCAACCCCATGGACTATAGCCTTCCGGCCTCCTCTGTCCATGAGGATTCTCCAGGCAAGAATATTGGAATGGGTTGTATGTTGTCATTATTCCTAGTGCTAAAACCGTTTGGGTTGTAAAGATATTTATTCAGTGTAATTGCCTTTTGTATAAGCCAAATTGTATTATCCCACATTGTAAGTACTGTTTTATCAATCAAAAATCCAATACTTCATTATAATCTGTGGCATCTAAGAAAGAGCGGAGAAAATATCTAAGGAATTAGGTAAAAATACTGATGCCAAAAATCTGAACTCTGGTTCTATATCTTCCTTACTTACTGATGAGGATTAATAACAATTTTGTATCTTCCTTACTTACTGATGAGGATTAATCACATCTCAGAACACCTATGACTGTTTTGCCAGGACTTCAACACAGACAGGATTTCATCTTTCGCACAGCCCCTACCCACTGGTTACATCAGTATCTATAAATGCACTGACAACCACTACAGAGATGAAAGAAAACAAACTTGCTCTAAAAGGAATATTAAACACATTGGGTGAGTTAAATGATAAAACAATATCAGGGTAATAAAAAAGTCAGGAGAGATTTTAGAACTATACAGGAAGTCATATATTTAAATTCAGAAGGCTTTACTTTGTACACAATATTACATGAAATATTTCTACAGATAAAATTTGGTTACTGACTTTACGGGAATAACAGTATCTATTAAATGGAGCAGACATCAGTAGAATTAGATCATGCCTACCTTTTTCCTTTCCTTTATTACAATGTCAGCATAATATTTAAAATGTCTCAGCAAACTCTTCTCTTCACCACTTTAATAAGTAGATTTGCCAGGTGCAGCACTAGCAGGAGGCTCATAATGTATTTAAGTTTGAAAATGAGGCAATTATATTTCAAAGTTCTGATTGGCTATATTTTAATTTCAGAACTATGAAATGCACTGATTTAGCTGGTGGCTTGCTTAAGTAACCTTGTACCTTTGCACCTGTTCCTTTTAATATAACAGAAACACCCTGCCAGGGGTGAGAAGAGGATATTGGTCACAGAAGCCAAGACAGGCTGGTCCCTAGGCTCTTACTATTGATTACATTTCTTGACAGTAACATGGGAAGTTAATTACTAGTAGGCAATTAACACCCATGCAAAATAATAAGGAAAACATAATTATATTGAGAACTCCCAGAGACTGTTTGTGATCTTAAATGTGATATTCCCAGGTCTCTGAATAGTTATGGCAACCCAGATTTTGGCATGTATTTGTGTCTACATTCTTCAACCCACGTCCCATCCCTGACAAAAAGTGGTAATTGTTAACACTCTATTTCTCTTTAAATTAGTAAAAAGAATCCTGAATTTTCATCCATCTAATTACAAATTCCCTAAAGAGAAAACAAGATAAGATTTACTTTGCATATAAAGTGAATCATCCTTGTAGAAAAACAGATCTGCTTGAAAAATACTCAAGATACCTTATCTAATATTAGTTTGTAATCTCGTTAAATTAAATTTCTGCTCTCTATTATAGGATGGGAGCTCCGTGAATAGATTCTAAAGCCAGGCCATCTAGGCTTTAGTTCCCATATTGTCCTCCAGAAACCCTATGACCTTGGGGAAGGTTATTTACCTTCTCTGTCACACATCTGTTCTATAAAGTGAAGTAATGCTAGATTTGTAATATTTATTGTTACTTTTGTCTTAAATGCTAGGTATTCTCATTCTTTCATGAAATATTTTATAACACTAGTGTGCTCCTCTTTGCCTCAGTCCTTACTTCTGGAGTGACATGATTAAAGGTAATGCAATTTTTTTTTCCCCACAAGTAGTCCAATACTCTCATAGATCAGGCACCAAGATAAACGGCTCTTTCCACTTAGAAAGAGAAAGGAGACAGCGGTCCCCTTCCCTAATTTAAAGGTCTCCTTGGAAATACATGAGCTTGAATCTGAACTTCAGCTCTTTTGTGTGTGCATGAAATATCTTCAGGAACCAACTAGCCTCCTGTATTCAAATTTTATATTATTTTCTTCCAGTCTAGAATGTGCTCAAATTCTGGATCTTTCTCTCTCTTTGAAAAGTACAGACCCAAGATAGTCCCTGCTGTCTTCTTGGCCCTTTGAGGCTTGAGTGATGAAATTAGAGTGAGCTGTGACTACTTGGCCCTCTTGGGATAAAATAAGTTTTATTATCTTTTGAAATCAGAGTAATTAGCTTTTGCATTAGGAAACTAGATCTAACCCTTATGGTATATGAACATGTCTTTCGGAGTCTAAGAATTGCTGCAGGACAGGTAAGAAATCCAGCAAAGTTATATATTCTCATAAGTCATGGTAAGAAGCCATCTGGGAGGATTTGTGAAGTTTATGAATTAGCGCATAAATTTACTTAACAAATCATTTAGAATCTGTTACTCAATATCAGCAAAAAAAAGAGTCTAACCTCAATTGATTTTTCAGTGATCTTAGAAATAAGGTATTACCAATATAATTTAAATATAAATTATAAATGTGTAAAAAAATGAAAACTTTTACACATTGCTATTTAATACTAAATATCCTTTCTTTAACTATTTCATTTATTTATTTTTATCCTTTGTTTTTTTAAATTTTTTGACCACACTGTGTGGCTTGCAGGATCTTAATTCCCCAACCAGGGATCCAACTTGGGCCCCCAGGAGTGGAAGCACAGAGTCCTTACCACTGGCCCACTAGGGAATTCCCAACTTTTAATGTTAAAATAATAAAAATTCATATGAAGCTATATATTTGTACAGAGAGACTCCTGTATACCTTTTTATTTAATGTCTCCTGTTTACATTTTGGACTTCCCAGGTGGCATGGTGGTGTAAAAAAAAAAAAGAAATCTGCAGTGCAGGAGATGCAAGAGACTCAAAGTTGACATTCCTGGGGTGAGAAGATTTCCTGGAGTAGGACATGGCAACCCACTTCTGTATTCTTGCCTGGAAAATTCCATGGACAGAGGAGCCTAGTAGGCTACAGTCCATGGGGTCACAAAAAGGCAGACACCACTGAATGAACACACACATATGCACAGATTATATTTTATATCAATACAGCATAGTACCAAAACCAGAACAATGGCACTGGAATAATGTGTGTGTGTGAAGTTCTGTGTTCTTTTCTCAGAAGGCTAGATATATTAATCACCACCACAAGTGAAATACAAAACTATTCTCTTATTGCGAAGATACCCCTCTGCACCTTTATAGTCAACTGGTTTCTCTTCCTCTGACCATCCCTAACCCCTGGCACACACTAACAATTTTTTCTCTAACACATCATGTAAGTGGAATTAGATTATATGTGATTTACTGAAACTGTCTTCTGTTTTTCATTCAGCATAATGCCCTCAAGATTTAGCCAAGTAATCATATGGACCAATACGGATCACTCATTCCCTGTTAACGGTGAGTAGAACACAGTGATGTGAATGTGCTGCCGCTGGTTTAACCAATCAACCGATGATGCACTTATTTATTTACAGTGATTGTCTAATACAAGTAAAGAGAACTATTTATATTTCATGAAATTATTGATGATATGTAAAAGTCTGACCATACCACTTTATTCTTATTTTCTTTTCTGTGCCCTGTTTTTACTTTTTATTTTTACTGCCTTTCTGTGTATTGCATAAATGTTGCTTAGAATTTTATTTTGATTTTTCTATAGGCCTATTTAAAATAGCTGCATTAGGTATTACACTATATATACATAACTAATTACAGTATACTAGTGTGGACGCTTGGCCAGTAAAGGGAATGTAGAAATATTACCTCCTCTTTAAGTTCTTTTACATTTTCGGCATCACCAACTCGATGCATATGAGTTTGAGCAAGCTCCAGGAATTGTGATAGACAGGGAAGCCTGGCACTCTGTAGTCCATGGGGTCGCAAAAGGTCAGACACAACTGAGCAACTGAACTGAACTGACTCCTCTTTTACAGTATAATTCTCATACATTTTCTCTACATATATGGAAAATCACATCAGACAGTACTATAAATTTTTTCAGCTATCAAACATAACTTAGAAAACTAAAGCATAAAAGTTTACTTATACTTTTAATCTTTTTGTTCTTTCTTTCTCTTAAATTTTTCATTATTTTATAATTTTCTTTCTGTTTAGAGAAATTTCATTAGCAATCGTTTTGGGTTGCTATGTTAATGATAAGTTATCTTAATTTTCCTTCATCTGAGAATATCTTGAAATTCCTTAGTACTTGAAATGTATTTTTTCCTGGCTGTTGATTCCTGGTTAGTATTTCTTTTCCATCAATGCTGGAAAAAAGTTGTGTCACTTTCTCTGTTCTCCATAGTTTCCAGTAGAAGTCATTCAAGCTGTACCCCTTTAAGAAAGGTGTTATTTCTCCCCTAGTCTTTTCGATATTATATTTGCCTTTAGCTTTCAGAATTTTGACTCTGATGTC
Source organism: Raphicerus campestris (assembly GCA_006410735.1). Lineage (NCBI taxonomy): Eukaryota > Metazoa > Chordata > Mammalia > Artiodactyla > Bovidae > Raphicerus > Raphicerus campestris. The sequence continues at coordinate 181,319 of SJYW01028915.1, read as the reverse complement.
CTTGGTGTGGATTTTTTTGTGTCCATTCTGTTTGGGGCTTTTTTCTGACTTCTTGATCTTATACATTTGTATCTTTGGCAAATTAGGGAAATTTTCAGCTACAACATCTTTGAATAATGCTCACCCTCTCCTCTTTCCTTGCAGGTCTCTTTCCTTTCAATGACATGAAAGGCACTGTTAGAGCACTACAGTTCCCTGGAGCTCTGGTGTTGTTTTTTTTTTTCTTTAATTTAAGTTTTTTACTCTATTTTTCTATTTTGCTTTTAGATTCAGGAATTTATAGTGTTCTATCTTGCAGTCCATTGACTCTTCTTTCTTCTATATTCAGTTATTGAATCTATCTATGTTTTGTTGCAGTTATTATAACTTTCATTTATAAAATTCCCATTTGGTCTTCTGTTAATAACTTTTATTTCTTTGTAGAGTATGTAACAACAACCACAATTTATCTTTGCCACAAAAAGAGATCTAGTCTTTGCTCTCAGCTCTTGGGAGGTAATCTGTGTCATGCCTGTTAGGAGTGTCGTTTTGCCTGGGGGCCATGAACAGTGTTATTTAGGGAGGGGCCTGACACACCAGAAAAATCAACAATATAATGTACTGTGGGGACTTTGGGACTTGACCTGGAGACTGAGATTAGCTACATAGGCAATCAATTAATCAGTTGTGCCTATGTGATGGAGCCCCCAATAAAAACCAAACGCAGAGGCTCAGATGACCTTTCATGACTGGTGACACACCATATAAATTGTCACAAACCAATGCAAGGAAAGTAACATGCCCTGATTCTGCAGGAAGAGGGTAAAAGAAGATCCAAGTCTAGTAACTCTTTAGGCTCTGTCCTATGCACCTATTTCCTGGCTGCTAAGTCACTTCAGTTGTGTCCGACTCTGTGAGACCCCATAGACAGCAGCCCACCAGGCTCCCCGTCCCTGGGATTCTCCAGGCAAGAACACTGGAGTGGGTTGCCATTTCCTTCTCCAATGCATGAAAGTAAAAAGTGAAAGTGAAGTCGTGTCTGACTCCTAGAGACCCCATGGACTGCAGCCCACCAGGCTCCTCCGCCCATGGGATTCTCCAGGCAAGAGTACTGGAGTACCATTGCCTTCTCAGAGTTCCTGGCTAAATGTATCCTTTCCTTGTGATAATGTGTAACCATCAGTATAATCATGAGTGTAGTAACTTTCAGTGACATCTGTGAGTCCTTACATACCAAAAGTGATGGTAGTTTGGGGAAACTTCCAGACTTGCAATTGGTGTCAAAAGTTAAGACAGTCTTGTAAGAAATATGTCACCTCTACCTCAGTAGTTGGCTTAACTTCAGTCTGAGACTTTGTATATTTTCGTTTGTTTCAGTCAAGTTCCTAAATGTTCACTGAAGCATTTTGTTATGGCCCCTTTAAAATCCTTCTCAGATAAATCTGTATCATCTTGCTGTTGGTATTTATTAATGATCTTTTTTCATTCAACTTAAGATTTTCTGGTATTTCCTATGATAAGTAGCTTCAATTGAAACATGAGTCTTCTGAGTATTATGCTAGGAACCACTGGGTCTCATTTAAATCTGTTTTAGAAGGTCACTTCTGACATTGCTCAAGCAAAGAAAGGCATCACTTTATTAATGCCAGGTCAAGGTGAAAGTCAAAGTTTCAATCTTGTAATACATTGAAGCCCCTGGAAAGGACTTCCCCTTACTGCTAGAAGCAGGGTGGATCTCAGGTTTCCAATGACACCTTTCCTGATAAAGTCTTAATATGAGGGAACTGGTATCATCACCGCTCTACAATTAACCTCCCCTGACACTGCAGGGCCTTGGGCTTCTTACTCCCTTGGCAGTAAAGTTCTGACTCTTCCCTAGGTATCCTCTGACACCATGGAGGTGAGGGTAAACACTATCACCCAGCAGGACTGAAAGTCCAGGTTCTGTCCTTGGTCTTTTATGACATCAGTTCATTGAGGTGGGGGAGGGGGGTTGGGGTGGTACTAAGTAACTTCATCACAGAAATCTAGGTTCCCAACTTGGCATTTGTTGGCAGAGGTAGGTTAGGGCTGCAGGTTTTTCTGAGGCATTTGGCACGGGCAGGAATGGTGTTTATTGTCTAAGTTTTCTCTTTCCAGGTTGCCCTTTCTCTGCTAAAGAGAGCAGTTTTCTTGGGGTTTCTTTTGTCCCCACCCATTGATGTATTCTGAGCTTTCCAGGTGCTACAATGGGTAAAGATTCCGCCTGCCAATTCAGATTGGACAGATTCTCTCATGGACAGAGAAGCCTGGCAGACTACCGTACCATGGGGTCACCATGAGTCTGACATGACTGAAGTGACTTGGCATGCATGCACACCAATTCAGAAGGCACAGGAAATATAGGTTTGATCCCTCTGTTGGGAAGACCCCCTGGAGAAGGAAATGAAAACCCACTTCAGTATTCTTGCCTGGAAAATTTCATGGACAGAGCAGTCTGGAAGGCTACAGTCTGTGTGGTCAGAAAGAGATGGCTACAACTGAGGGACTGAACACACACAAAGATTGATGTATTCATGTTTCGGAGAGCTAGTCACATACCTATATGTCATAGTTGTTTGACGTATAAAGTCATAGAAAAAGAAAAGGAAAATATTACACAACAAAAATAATAAATATATAGGATTTAAGGTGGTATTGTTCCTCGTGGCCTCTGAGCCCCAGCCTGGCTGCCACCTTTTACATATCTTTTACAAGCTCATGTTTGTTTCATATAACGACATCTGGAGTTTTAGATGAACTCCAAGTTTTAAAAGGAATAAGAGCAAAAAGTACTGCCAAGCCCTTGTATATTTTTCTCCATTAATTTTCTCAAAGCCACATTTACTGAAGAAAAAAAAAAAGCAAAAAACTTGAGTCTCTGAGATATTACCTTATTTGTAAATTTCAGATTGGTAGAAAGCAGACTAAGCTAGTGCAGCAATCTCTCTACTTGATTTTAGAGGGTTATCATTAAAGAGATTATAAAAGTGCAAAATGAATAGAAATAGTGTACACATTACTGTCTTCCATTTTTCTTATTATCTTGAACTTACATTATGCCATCTATTAGATTATAACACTGAAATCCAAAGATTTGGACCCTAAAATACAGCTATAAAAAACACGCAACTAGCAGATTTAATTAGGGTTACCCAAAGAAGAAGCGGGGACTTCCCTGATAGCTCAGTTGGTAAATAATCCACTTGCAATGCAGGAGATCCCAGTTTGATTCCTGGGTGAGGAAAATCAGCTGAGAAGGGATAAGCTACCCATTTGAGTATTCTTGGGCTTCGTTTGTGCCTCACCTGGTAAAGAATTCGCCTGTGATGCAGGAGACCTCGGTTTGATCCCTGGGTTGGGAAGATCCCCTGGAGAAGAGAAAGGCTACCCACTCCAATATTCTGGCCTGATGAATTCCATGGACTGGATAGTCCTTGGGGTCATAAAGAGTCAGATGCAACTGAGTGACTTTCACTTTCACATTGAAAGAAGAAGGGCTGATGTTGAAGGTGAAGCTTCAATATTTTGGTCACCTGATGCTAATTGCTGACTCATTGGAAAGGATCCTGATGCTGGGAAAGATTGAGGGTAAGAGAAGTGGCTGACAGAGGATGAGATGGTTGGATGACATCACTGACTCAATGGACATGAGTTTGAGCAAACGCCAGGAAATAGTAAAGGACAGGGAAGCCTGACATGCTGCAGTTCATGGGGCCACAAAGATTTGGACACAACTTAGCTATTGAACAAAAATGAGTATAACAGAAATATATTGTCTATAAATGAAAGAAATACCCTTTAAAATCATATTTAAAAGTAAAATTATTTCAAATACATGTGTGAAACACCTACTCTTTTCATAGACTCAGGCCGAAAAAATGTGCGTATAAAGTACGATAAAGAAAGCCACATCTTCCACCATAGTAGATGGTGAAATCTTAGGAGCTGTGATCCAAAAGGTCAGTAACCAGAAACGACTCTTTTTGGTATTAGCACAGCATTCATTTACTGTTACTTTTATAAGCTCTATCCTGAGTGTCTTTCAAAGACACAGTTTTATTTCATATTTTAATCTAGTGCCTCACATTCTAATAAAATGCATAATTATAATTGGTTTGCTTAATAAAATATGTCTGGGGAGAATTTCATATTATATGAGCTGTACTGTTGTTGTTCAGTCCCTAGATTGTGTCTCTTTGTGACCCCAAAACTGTAGCATGTCAGGCTTCCCTGTCCTTCACTATTTCCTGCAGTTTGCTCAAACTCATGTCCACTAATCAGTGAGGCCATCCAACCATCTCATCCCCTGTTGCCTTCTTCTCCTTTTACCTTCAACCTTTGCCAGCATCAGGATCTTTTCCAGTGAGTTGGTTCTTCACATCAGGTATCCAAAATATTGAAGTTTTAGCTTCAGCATCAATCCGTCCAATGAATGACCAGTATAATTTCTCTAAATTCAGAAATGGTTCTAGGGTAAGTAGTTTGATAACAGAAAAGAGATGTTTTAAAGAATACAAAATTCCCCAAATTTAGGTTTCAATGTGTCTAGGGAACTAGGATTCTGTATTTTTAAAGATGTAGATGAATNGACCAGTATAATTTCTCTAAATTCAGAAATGGTTCTAGGGTAAGTAGTTTGATAACAGAAAAGAGATGTTTTAAAGAATACAAAATTCCCCAAATTTAGGTTTCAATGTGTCTAGGGAACTAGGATTCTGTATTTTTAAAGATGTAGATGAATCTAGGGTCTGATCACAGCTTTTATCTTTAACAGGTGAAGTTTTTCACTTTATGAATAATCTATCAGTGTTAAATTGTGTGCTTAACAATTCACAGTTGATACAAAGCACATATGGTGTTAAGACTCAGGTTCCAATGTTCCTCAACCACAAGCTTTCAAACTCCTGGGTGAAGTCGTGATAGAAGGACAAAAGAATCTGCCCCTCCCCTACTGTAAATGATTATGTATTTCTTCTACTGGAGAGTGTACAAATACTTGTCTTTCAAAATTCAGAATATCATTTTAATCTGAAAGAAAGTGACTTATAAAGAGAATTAGGGAATATGGAGTAACTAAGGGCTTTTTTTTCCTTTAAGAAAATAAAAGCAGTCTACACAATCAGCTTCATGTTCAATATGCTATGATTTCTGCATTATAAATGAACTGTGGTGTGCTGTGCTGCACTCAGTCATTCAGTCGTGTCTGACTCTTTGTGACTCCGTAGACTGTAGCCCGCTAGACTCCTCTGTCCATGGGATTGTCCAGGCCATAATACTGGAGTGGGTTGCCATGCCCTCCTCCAGAGGATCTTCCCAACCCAAGGATCAAACTCAGGTCTCCCACATTGAAGTCAGATTCTTTACTGTCTGAGCCACCAGCGAAGCCCATAAACGAACTTTGTCATCATCTAACTATATTCAAATATATTTTTCTCTCCACAAAACTATTCTTTATATTATCTTTAGTGGAAAGCGATTTTTAAATGCAAATAGGGAAACATTAGGTGTTATGATCTAGTAATCTGTAAGCAGTGAGGATACTTTTAAGATCACCTGGGTTGGAAATTGAAGATATTTAAATTAATGTATAAATATGCTGATTTCTAGGATGCAACCTCCCTGTCTAAACAGTGATAACTTATCAATCATTAATCATTTAGTTGCAACAAAGAAACCTTATTTCCCTACAACAGTGGTTCTTTTCTTAAGCTTTGGGATATAAGAGCATCACCTCAGTCTTTAAAAGCCCAATCCAAGTTCCATTCCATAAAAATAAAGTAATATATCTAGGGATGGAATGTAGACATCCACAGTTTTGGTGACCCCCTTGAGTTATAAATGAGCTTCCCTGATGGCTCAGCAGGTAAAGAATCCACCTGCAATGCAGGAGATACAAGTTTGATCCCTGAGTTAGGAAGATGCCCTAGCGAAGGAAATGGCAACTCATTAGAGTATTCTTGCCTGAAAAATCCCATGGACAAAGGACCTTGGTGTGCTACAATCCAAAGGGTTGCAAAGAGTGGGATAAGACTGAGCAACTAAGCAAACAAGCATGAGTTGCAAATGAAGAAAAGTTTTGGGAACCACTGCTTCTTTCAGTTCAGTTCAGTCACCCAGTCGTGTCCAACTCTTTTCATCCCCATGAATCACAGCATGCCAGGCCTCCCTGTCCATCACAAACTCCCAGAGTTTACTCAGACTCATGTCCATCAAGTCCGTGATGCCATCCAGCCATCTCATCCTCTGTCGACCCCTTCTCCTCCTGCACCTAATCCCTCCTAGCATCAGAGTCTTTTCCAATGAATCAACTCTTTGCATGAGGTGCTCAAAGTACTGGAGTTACAGCTTCAGCATCAGTCCTTCCAAAGAACACTCAGGACCGATCTCCTTTAGAATGGGCTGTTTGGATCTCCTTGCAGGCCAAGGGACTCACAAGAGTTTTCTCCAAACCACAGTTCAAAAGCATCAATTCTTCAGCACTCAGCTTTCTTCACAGTCCAACTTTCACATCCATACATGACCACTGGAAAAACCATAGGCTTGACTAGATGGACATTTGTTGGCAAAGTAATGTCTCTGCTTTTGAATATGGTGTCTAGGTTGGTCATAATTTTCATTCCAAGGAA
>SJYW01028915.1:158326-171203 GCA_006410735.1 Raphicerus campestris | reverse complement strand
ATTGGAATGAAAACTGACCTTTTCCAGTCCTGTGGCCACTGCTGAGTTTTCCAAATTTGCTGGCATATTGAATGCAGCACTTTCACAGCATCATCTTTCAGGATTTGAAATAGCTCAACTGGAATTCCATCACCTCCACTAACTTTGTGGTAGTGATGCTTTCTAAGGCCCACTTGACTTCACATTCCAGGATGTCTGGCTCTAGGTGAGTAATCACACCATTATGATTATCTGGGTCATGAAGATCTTTTTTGTACAGTTCTTCTGTGTATTCTTGCCACCTCTTCTTAATATCTTCTGCTTCTGTTAGGTCCATACCATTTCTGTCCTTTATTGAGCCTGTCTTTGCAGGAAATGTTCCCTTGGTATCTCTAATTTTCTTGAAGAGATCTCTAGTCTTTCCCATTCTGTTGTTTTCCTCTATTTCTTTGCATTGATTGTTGAAGAAGGCTTTCTTATCTCTCCTTGTTATTCTCTGGAACTCTGCATTCAGATGCTTATATCTTTCCTTTTCTCCTCTGCTTTTCGCTTCTCTTCTTTTCACAGCTATTTGTAAGGCCTGCTCAGACAGCCATTTTGCTTTTCTGCATTTCTTTTAAATGAGGATGGTCTTGATCCTTGTTTCCTGTACAATGTCACGAACTTCAGTCCATAGTTTTTCAGGTCCTCTGTCTATCAGATCTAGTCCCTTAAATCTATTTCTCAGTTCCTCTGTATAATCATAAGGGTTTATATTCATGCTAAATACACTATTTAAGGGTGGAAAGGAAAACTCAACAGATTTAGAGATATAAGTATATGTATTGTCTTATTTAAATAAAATGATCCAGTCAAGATTTGTCAAATTTCAAGATTTAAAACAAAAAAATAACTTTCGTTACTCCAACTGACTTAATTTTCACTAATTAAGTTACAACCAATTGTCACAAATCTGTACTAAAGCTGAGCTTCAGAAATGTGATCCTTGAATGCTCTTATTACTTGACCAACTATTCAAAATTTCACAGGAAACAAACAAAAAAAGCACTTTTCTTTCTGCATAAAAAGCCTTCAGCATATTAAAAGATATTTAAAGCAAAATTTAAATGGCAATAATCCTTAGCTGCTAAGCTTCAGGGTTGATTTCAAATAATAGTTTTAGAACAGATCAGTCTCACTCTTTAAAAGAAATCTATATAGTGTCGATTAGTGTACTGACTCATGCAAGAACATTAAAATGCTATTACTTAGATGAGAAACATTCAAGTGATGTTCCTTAAATAAGATTTAGTTGAAAAGTGAGCAGTTCTTCCATTTGGTATGTGTTCTTTGCATCAGCATCTACCAACTAAATAGTTCCATTTGATGAGAGTCTGCAGGAAGGTTTCCTTTGTTAGGAAGTGGTGGTAGTCTGCTCTAAAAGATTCCAATTAGTATTAGCATCGCCTTCCGAAAGGAAGGAAAGGTTTTCAATAAGGAGAAATATTAACTTCGCAGGAGGTTTTGTAAGACCCTTAGAAACACATACCTACAGACGAGGAAAAGGAGAAGTGGGATCAGTAGTGGATTTTCTACATGATAAAATTCTTAAAAATGAAGTAAAGAAAATACATCAAGTGCATTTCCAGAAACTAGTCTGAGTAAAAGAGGCTCAGTTTAGGCTTATGTAAGGAAGAATGGGAGCAAGATGATTGTAACAGTTGAAGGCCAAGATTTTCAATATTCTGCTATGATAATTATGAAGCTTGTTGCTTTGTATTTTACTTTAATTTTTAATTTTTTTTTCATTTGGTGAATATAAAGCAAACTTTGTGCCCCTCAAAAAATATCTGTTTGACTCTAAAGTCAATTTTATAAAGATGAATGAGTCCATGATAATCTCAAAGCTCTCAGCATTAACGTGCTTTATGTTTAAATTGCTTTTAATTTGTTAATCTCTGTATTCCTCCTGGAAACCCTGAGTGGGCTGATTTATAATTGACCTGAGATGACTTAACGGGCTTCCTTTGAAGAATCGTAGCGATGTGGAAAAAATGAGGATGAGTTATAACATAAAATAAATTTGGGAATATACAACAGTATCTTGAAAAAAGAGTAAAAGGATATTTGAAAAGATACAAGAGGCAACATGTTGAGAACCAAGCAGAAATGTCTGCAATTTAGTCTCATAATATATAAAGAAGCTGATTCAAAGTGTGTTATGAAAGTTTAGATGGCACTTTTACATATTCAAGTACCTGTTAGCAAGAGATTTTAAGAACTCTGACTAAGAGTTAGCAAGCTTATTTAGTAATCTGGTGATCATATTTGATGATTATTTTGGTAGCTGGTAAAATGAGAGAGCAGGCCCTCACCAAACACCAAATCTGTTGGTACCTTGATCTGGGACTTAGCCTCCAGAACTATGAGAAATAAACTTCTTTTGTTCACAAGCCACCCAGTTTGTGATATATTTGTTATAGCAACCCAAATGGACCAAGGCAACCCTGACCTCATGTTGCTTAGAACATTTACTTTAGAAAAACTGCAATTGTAAATTCTGTCTCTGACTCTTTGAGATGTAAATCTTATCGCAGCCTCTGGACAGTTTTACAGCTCAGGGATGTCTTTCTCAAGGACCCTTTGAAATATAACCATTAAGAAAGATAGAGTCCCTCACACTCATTCTCTGTGGTAGGGCAGAAACCTACCTCTAACCCATTAGCAAACACAGATGGCCTATTGACATTGACTAAACCTCTCCCCGAGTTGTCCTCCACTACTTTTCCACCAGCTCATGCCAGTATTTAAAAATTCTCCCACGTTTTGTTGAAGCAGAATTGAGGTCCCTCTTCTCTCCTATTGTAATAATTTTGGATAAAATTGCCTTTGCCTTTTTAATTTGCCTGTTGCAATTTGTTTCTTTGATAACAAGAGCTCTAGAGCCTGTGTGCCGCAAGTACTGAGCCCACAGGCTCTACATCTCATGCATTGCCAGCAGAGAAACCTGGGTGTAGCTGTGAGAAAAAGCCCGCACAAAGCAGCGAAAAGTCCCATGTGTTGCGACAAAGACCCAGTGCAGTCAAAAACAAAGTAAAAATAAATAAATGACTCATTTTCCTAAAAGGGAGAAAGACCATACTGTTCAAACAACCATACCAAATATATATATATACACGAGCTGGTTAACCTGGTTTATTGGTGTGTGTTCTCAATGCCATCTTACGTGTTATTCTGATGGAGAGGCAGAAGGAGATTAAACACACAAAGGAGAGCAGGAGAAGAAAGAACAAGACCCCAGTACAGAGACTGGAGTAGCATAGTCAATTCGAATCTGGGAGAAGCAGGACATACCCTCCCCCAGAGCACGGAGAGGGAGTATGGTCTTACTGATATCTGACTTTGGCACTCTGGCTTCCAGAACTGTGATAGAATTAATTTCTATGGTTTTTCTTTTTTTAAATGGTGATTATTTTTAAAGTCTTTATTGTTACAATATTGTTTCTGTTTTATCTTTTGACTTTTTGGCTGCAAGCCATGTGTGATCTTGTCTCCCCAATCAAGGATGGAACACCCGCCTTTCCTGCATTGGAAGGCCCAATCTCAACCACTGAACCACCAGGGCAGTCCCGATTTCTAAACTTTTAAGGCACCAAGTATGGCAATTTGCTATAGCAGCCCTAAAACATTACTAGAGTTTATCAGAAATCATTTTAAGTGTATCTTTTAAAAGTTGCAATAATTAGACTATTGTAAAAATGTTAATTCCATTCAAAACATTTTGGATGGAGCCCACTCTTTGATTAAACTAATACCATAACATTACCATATGTTGACAACTGTGCACTGTTTTCATAAGAAAAAGCAGTAGTGAATGAAAGCAATCATATAATTTTTAGTAGAAAATGCAAAGTGTTTTTCTCTTTTTTTCTAAGTACTATTGGTAAAATGATAGAACTGGGATAAGCCACTTAAGCACCTGGTTTTAAGGAGGATGCTGTTTATATAGATAAATTCAGCCAGAACCCTGGAGATACTAATGAAATTCACCAATTTAGGATAAACAGCTTCAGTATGGATTTTTGATAAGAAAACAGCTGCTCATCTAGGGGTAGTAGTAGCTAAAGTCTGAAGGCCGTGAGATTTGTCTGTTCTGGAAGATATGATATGCAAGGAACAGATGGTTAGCATAAATAATTCAAAATCACTCTCCAGTCACTTCTTTGGGTAAAAACAATGTGTTGAACTATGTTTACAAGGTTACTTGGAACTTTATGCATACAAACTATTTCTGTCTCCATTCCTAGCTTACTTTCAGCATGCAATTCCCAAACAAAGCACAAATTTTAATCATTTAAAGATTAGTTCTCTAAAATCAATACAGAAAGAGGCATGATATGCATTATATAAGAACACTATTTGTATATTATATGTCTTCCCTGGTGGCCCAGATGGTAAAGAATCTGCCTGCAGTGTGGGAGACCTTGGTTCAATCCCTGGGTTCTGTAGATATCCCGGAGGAGGGCATGGCAAACCACTCCAGTATTCTTGCCTGGAGAATTCCCATGGACAGAGGAGCCTGAGGAACTACAGTCCATGGTGTCACAAAAGAGTTGGATATAACTGAGCGAGAGTGGCACCCCACTCCAGTTCTCTTGCCTGGAAAATCCCACGGACAGAGGAGCCTGGTAGGCTGCAGTCCATGGGGTTNGCACCAAGTATGGCAATTTGCTATAGCAGCCCTAAAACATTACTAGAGTTTATCAGAAATCATTTTAAGTGTATCTTTTAAAAGTTGCAATAATTAGACTATTGTAAAAATGTTAATTCCATTCAAAACATTTTGGATGGAGCCCACTCTTTGATTAAACTAATACCATAACATTACCATATGTTGACAACTGTGCACTGTTTTCATAAGAAAAAGCAGTAGTGAATGAAAGCAATCATATAATTTTTAGTAGAAAATGCAAAGTGTTTTTCTCTTTTTTTCTAAGTACTATTGGTAAAATGATAGAACTGGGATAAGCCACTTAAGCACCTGGTTTTAAGGAGGATGCTGTTTATATAGATAAATTCAGCCAGAACCCTGGAGATACTAATGAAATTCACCAATTTAGGATAAACAGCTTCAGTATGGATTTTTGATAAGAAAACAGCTGCTCATCTAGGGGTAGTAGTAGCTAAAGTCTGAAGGCCGTGAGATTTGTCTGTTCTGGAAGATATGATATGCAAGGAACAGATGGTTAGCATAAATAATTCAAAATCACTCTCCAGTCACTTCTTTGGGTAAAAACAATGTGTTGAACTATGTTTACAAGGTTACTTGGAACTTTATGCATACAAACTATTTCTGTCTCCATTCCTAGCTTACTTTCAGCATGCAATTCCCAAACAAAGCACAAATTTTAATCATTTAAAGATTAGTTCTCTAAAATCAATACAGAAAGAGGCATGATATGCATTATATAAGAACACTATTTGTATATTATATGTCTTCCCTGGTGGCCCAGATGGTAAAGAATCTGCCTGCAGTGTGGGAGACCTTGGTTCAATCCCTGGGTTCTGTAGATATCCCGGAGGAGGGCATGGCAAACCACTCCAGTATTCTTGCCTGGAGAATTCCCATGGACAGAGGAGCCTGAGGAACTACAGTCCATGGTGTCACAAAAGAGTTGGATATGACTGAGCGAGAGTGGCACCCCACTCCAGTTCTCTTGCCTGGAAAATCCCACGGACAGAGGAGCCTGGTAGGCTGCAGTCCATGGGGTTGCTAAGAGTCGGACACGACTGGGCAACTTCACTTTCACTTTTCACTTTCATGCATTGGAGAAGGAAATGGCAACCCACTCCAGTGTTCTTGCCTAGAGAATCCCAGGGACGGCAGAGCCTGGTGGACTGCTGTCTATGGGGTCACACAGAGTTGGACACGACTCAGCAGCAGCAGCAGATCAACTAAGCACACAGCACACTTTTGTATATTATATGTGCAATCACAATTAAATATGTTTAGGTCTTCAGTGTAAATTCTGTTGAGGTTAAAATGATGTTCACTTATACCGTACATATTGGTAAGTGAACATGGAGAACTAATATCAATGTTTATAGCAATCAACAATAAATAACTTTTGCATAGTACTTTATACTTTATAAATATTCTTTCTAATCCTTCAACTAATTTTTTTAATTTTATATATACAAATCTAAAATCAATCCATCAATTAAGAAAATAAAAAACTAGCCTTATAGTTTTATAACCCTACTTGATGCTTAAATTTTATGGTAAAGGTTTTACATATATTTTGTTAATTACTCTAATCTTTCTTTCTCTTTCTGAAAATAGACTTCTTTCATTTTACTTAAATTTTTTCCTATGTTTTATATGTATTAATAATTCTTTTTCTCCTATTTCACAGAAGCATATATACCTATACTTGTGTTTATCCAAGGGCTTCCCTGCTGGTGCAGAGGTTAAAGTGTCTGCCTGCAATGTGGGAGGCCTGGGTTCGATCCCTGGGTTGGGAAGATCCCCTGGAGAAAGAAATGGTAACCCATTCCAGTATTCTTGCCTGGAGAATACCATGGACAGAGGAGCTTGGTGGGCTATAGTCTACGGGTTGCAAAGAGTTGGACACAACTGAGCAACTTCACTTATCGCAAATCTTATAACATGATTCATAATCTCCTTTCTTTTGATTGACTAACATTTCCCTCTTCATTGTTTCAACCTTGTTGGTATGAAGATGGGTTTCATGAATTTCTAAACAAATGTTTACCAGACTCTGTATTCTCCTCAATCCTCTACTCCTCTTTTCATAATGGAAGTTCTTGAAAAAAATGTATTTGTTTTTTCTCTACTTTCTTTCCATGAAGTTATTCTTAAGCTCATGTTTGGCTACACATCACTAATACCTATGTATTTGGCAACTGTTTTCAGTCTAAAATGCTTCATATCAATAACTATTGTGGACAGTAGCCAGGAAGAGTCAAGAGTGAGTTTTCTGCTCTAGATCCTATGGAGGCTTTCAGATCTCCTCTGGCAACTCTTGAGTACCATTCTCTAACCAAGATTTATAAGTGTTACAGTTTCTAACCCTATAAAGAAGACATCACCATCAATCACTAATATATTATTCTGACCCTGGCTTCAGAGTTTCAGTCATGCTTTCTTGAATAGCAGATTCTGTGCCTTGAAGACTGCTACATTTCTACTCACCTCCAATGGTGCTCTGTCCTCTGTGATCAGCCTGCCATCTTAGTCAGGTATGGCTCCAGGTGAGGCATATAAAGCTAGCCTTCTTACGTGGTACACATCAAAAAATCAAATTACTTTCCCAACATCACATAGCTATTCAGCTACTGTGAGATTTAAAAACTTTCTGGGTGATTTACATGAGCTTTGATAGAGTCTGGGAGCTATTGCACACACATCTTTCCTCCCAAAATATTTAAACATGTATCTGTATTCCATCTTGTTTGGCTTATTTCTATTTCATTGCTTAGTCATATCTGACTCTCTGCAATCACTATGGACTGTAACCTGCCAGGTTCCTCCTTCCAGGGGATATCCCAAGCAAGAATATTGGAGTGGGTTGTTGTTCCCTTCTCCAGGGATCTTCCTGACTAAAAGACTGAACCCGAGTCTCCTACACTGGCAGGTGGATTCTTTACCACTGAGCCACCAGGGAAGTTGTCATTTGTTTTCCATAGTCAACATTTATAACAAAAGTTTCCTGAGTCGGTAATTCAACATAGAAGCACACATCTATGTATTGATATTGAACTATTGAAAGAAAGCTACAGATGACCATCATTAGGGACTTAGGTACTTCAGCTATTTTTGCTTCCTGTACCCACAGTGGTTGGTTACATTAAACAATAGTTCAATTTTTGTTTGTTTATTTATATTCTGGAGATGTGTAACATTTAGGAGAATTTTTAGAAAACACTTTTACTTTGTATTTCAGAATCTAATAATTAAATTTAAGCCATCACTCGTCCTAGGGCAATGCTTAACCCACTGAAAGAAACCATACTATGAATGGAGTCTAATTATCCACTAGGAAAATGTCAAGGGCATTCTTAACCATGCAATTTCTCTCGCAAACAAACACAAGCAGGGTTAGGCCTAGAACTGACCCATTCTTTTAATTAACAGAATTAAAAATTGTACGATAGCAAACAGGCATATTGCTGCCACTGTTATGCATCTGTTTTGATCTCTCTTCTTCCATTATCCCTGGGGGTATGGTGAAATTAAGAAGAATCCAGAAATGTTACCTTATTCACCAGAAAGGCTAACACTGAGCAAGAAGAAGACAAAAGCCCCAGGCCTGGCAAACCAGTACATTTCAGTCCAATTTTATCCCCTTTGACTGTAGTGACTAGTACAGAAGCGTGCACATGGCACAAGTCAGAACTATAATGTTCCCATCCATCCATCCATCCATCCATGCATCCATTACTGTTTTCTGTGACATTGGGAAAAAACATTATTCTTTCTCTCATAGCCGAATCTGGTAGGATAAAATTCTGATGCCGTTGGTGGGTATATGTATGTGTTGGTAGTCATCTTTATCATCAACTGGGGGAAAACTGTCCAAGATGAAAGTCATAACAAAGAAAAGACGAGATAATAAAGTGGTAGATTCCTGATGATTGCAATCTGCTCCTCCACTCTAGGTTTATTTTGCTAAAAATGAAAATCTAGCCATATTTCTCCCCCACTCCTATTTTAAAGTGACTTCATTTAAGGCAAAATGCAGTATTATTAACATTAAAAATAAACATTCAGTCTTGCTTCAAGATGGTGGAGTGGAAGGATATGTGCTCATCTCCTCCTACGAGAGCACCAAAATTGCAACTAGATGTTGAACAACCATTGACAGGAGGATGCTGGAACCCACCAAAGAAAGATACCCCACATCCAAAGACAAAGAAGAAGCTGCAGGAGGATGATAAGAGGGGCATAATCAGGATTAAATCAAATCCTATATCGACTGCATGGGTGACCCATGTACAGGAGGAAAAAAAATATGAAAAAAGCTCTTCCACTGTTGTGGAGGTTCTGAACCACATATCAGTCTTCCCAGACTGAAAGTGACTGGGAATCCCTAGGGAATCTGGCTTTAAGAGCTAGTGATTTGATTATAAGACTCTCAGAGGACTGGGGGAAACAGCTCTAAGTCTTGGAGGACTCAAACAAAATATTGCATGCACCAAGACCCATAATAAAGGAGCAGTGACCCCCACAGGAGACTGAATCAAAACTAACTGCTAGTGCTAGAAGGTCTACTGTGGAAGCATGGGTCAGCAGGAGCTCACTGCAGGGATAGGGGCACTGGAAAGTCACTCATCACATAAATTCTCTAGGAGTTGGTCATTAACCCTATCACAGAGCCTGCAGATACCAGGGCTGGATTGCCTCAGGTGAAAAAACTACAAGGGAGGGAGCATAACCCCACCAACTAGGAGATAATTGGATTAAAACTTTACTGAGCAAATCCTAGCCACAATGGTATTATCATTCACCTAGAATCAGACATCCTGGAATGTGAAGTCAAGTGGGCCTTAGAAAGCATCACTACAAACAAAGCTAGTGGAGATGATGGAATTCCAAGTGAGCTATTTCAAATCCTAAAAGATGATGCTGTGAAAGTGCTGCTCTAAATATACCAGCAAATTTGGAAAGCTCAGCAGTGGCCACAAGATTGGAAAATGTCAGTTTTCATTCCAATCTCAAAGAAAGGCAATGCCAAAGAATGGTCAAACTACTGCACATTTGCACTCATCTCACATGCTAGTAAAGTAATGCTCAAAATTCTCCAAGTCAGGCTTCAGCAATACATGAACCTTGAACTTCCAGATGTTCAAGCTGGTTTTAGAAAAGGCAGAAGAAACAGAGATCAAATTGCCAACATCTGCTGGATTATTGAAAAAGCAAGAGAGTTCCAGAAAAACATCTACTTCTGCATTATTCACTATGCTAAAGCTTTTGACTGTGTGGATCAAAACAAACTGGAAAATTCTTCAAGAGATGGGAACACCAGACCACCTGACCTGCCTCCTGAGAAATCTGTATACAGGTCAAGAAGCAAAAGTTAGAACTGGACATGGAACCACAGACTGGTTCCAAGTAGGAAAAGGAGTAAGTCAAGGCTGTATATTGTCACGCTGCTTATTGAATTTATATGTAGCGTACATCATGCAAAATGCCAAATTGGATGAAGCACAAGCTGGAATGAAAATTGCCGGGAGAAATATCAATAACCTCAGATATACAGATGACACCACCCTTATGGCAGAAAGTGAAGAAGAACTAAAAAGCCTCTTGATGAAAGTGAAAGCAGAGAGTGAAAAAATTAGCTTAAAGCTCAACATTCAGAAAACTAAGATCATGGCATTTGGTCCCATCACTTCACGACAAATAGATGGTGAAACAGTGGAAATAGTGACCAACTTTATTTTTTCTTGGGCTCCAAAATCACTGCAGATGGTGACTGCAACAATATTAAAAGATACTTGCTCCTTGGAAGAGAAGCTATGAACAACCTAGACAGCATATTAAAAAGCAGAGACATTACTTTGCCAGCAAAAGTCCATCTAGTCAAAGCTATGGTTTTTCCAGTAGTCATGTACTGATGTGAGAGTTGGACTATAAAGAAAGCTGAGACTGAAAAATGATGCTTTTGAACTGTGGTGTTGGACAAGACTCTTGAGAGTCCCTTGGACTGCAAGGAGGTCCAACCAGTCAATCCTAAAGGAAATCAGTCCTGAATATTCATTGGAAGGACTGAGAATGAAGCTGAAGCTCCAATAATTTGGCCACCTGGTGCAAAGAACTGATTCATTTAAAAAGACCCTGATGCTAGGAAAAACTGAAGAAGGGAGGAGAAGGGGATGACAGAAGATGAGATGGTTAAATGGCATCACCAACGTGATGGACATGAGTTTGAGTAAGCTCCAGGAGTTGGTGATGGACAAGGAAGCCTGGTGTGCTTCAATATATGGGGTTGCAAAGAGTCAGACGCCACTGAGCAACTGAACTGAACTGAACTGAGCAAGGCCCTCCCCACCTAAGCAAGACCCAGTTTTTCCCATCGCCAGTCCCTCTATCAGGAATCTTACCCAAGCCTCTTACCCTTAGTCATCACAGGGCAGACAGAAGGAGCAAGAAGCAGCACAGCCTCATAGTGGCTGTACAAAAATCATATTACAAAAAGGTAATCATGATGAAAAAGCCAAAAGTTATGTAACAAAGGGACAAGATATATCCGTAGAAAAACAACTAAATGAAGCAACCTTCCAGAAAAAGAATTCAGAATAATGATAGTGCAGATGATCCAGAATCTCAAGAAAAGAATGGAGGCAAAGATTGAGAAGATTCAAGAAATGGACTGTATAAGTCCATGGAATTCTCATGGCCAGAATGCTGAAGTGGGTAGCCTTTCCCGTTTCCAGGGCATCTTCCCAACCTGGGAATCAAACCTATGTCTCCCACATTGCAGGCAGATTCTTTACCAGCTGAGCCACAAGGGAAGCCCAAGAATCCTGGACTGGATACCTTATCCCTTCTCCAGCAGATCTTCCCAATCGAGGTAATAAACCAGGTTCTCCTGCATTGTAGGTGGATTCTTTACCAACTGAACTATCAAAGAAGGCCCTAAGAAATGTTTACCAAAGACCTATAAGAACTAAAGAACAAACAGAGATGAATAATACACTAGTAGGAATCAACATCAGAATAACTGATGGAGAAGAACAAATAAATGGCCTGGGGGGCAGAATGGTGGAAATCATTGCCGCAGAACAGAATACAGAAAAAAGAATGAAAGGAAATGAAGACAGCCTAAGAGACCTTGGGGCAACATTAAACACACCAACATTTGCATTATAGAGGTCCCAGGAGAAGGGAGAGAGAAAGGACCTCAGAAAATATTTGAAGAGATAATAGCTGAAAACTTCCCTAACATGGGAAAGGAAATAGTCAACCAAGTCCAGAGTCACAGAAGCACAGAGTCCCAGGTAGAATAAACTCAAGGAGGAACACACTGAGACACATAGTAATCAAACTGACAAAAATTAAAGACAGAGATAAAATATTAAAAGCAACATGGGAAAAGTGACAAATAATATACACAGGAACTCCAATCAGGCTATCAGCTGATTTCTCAGTAGAAGCTCTACAAGCCAGAAGAGAATGGCATGATATATGTAAAGTGATGAAAGAAGAGAACCTATAGCTAAGAATACTCTACACAGCAGGACTCTCAGATTTGGTGGAGAAATCAAAAGCTTTCCAGACAAGTAAAAGTTAAGAGAATCCAGGACCACCAAACCAGCTTTACAACAAATGCTGATGAATTTCTCTAGGGAGGAAACACAAGAAAAGGAAAAGACTTACAGAAAATAAAGTCAAGTCACTCAGTCGTGTCCAACTCTTTGTGACCCCATGGACTGTAGCCTACCAGGTTCCTACGTCCATGGGATTTTCCAGGCAAGAATACTGGAGTGGATTGCCATTTCCTTCTCCAAGAAATCTTCCCGACCCAGGAATTGAACCTGGGTCGGCCACATTGTAAGCAGACTCTTTTACTGTCTGAGCCACCAAGAAAGTATCTTACAGAAGACAAACACCCAGAAATTAAGAAAATGTTAATAGGATCATAGATCAGTCCAGTTCAGTCAATCAGTCGTGTCTCTTTGCACCCCCATGAATTACAGCAGCCAGGCCTTCTTGTCCAACTCCTGGAGTTCACTCAGACTCATGTAAATAAAGTCGGTGATGTCATCCAGCCATATCATCCTCTGTTGTCCCCTTCTCCTCCTGCCCAAAATTCCTCCCAGCATCAAAGTCTTTTCCAATGAGTCAACTCTTCGCATGAGGTGGCCAAACTACTGGAGTTTCAGCTTTAGCACC
>SJYW01028915.1:129401-158226 GCA_006410735.1 Raphicerus campestris | reverse complement strand
TATATTTAAGAAATAATCTTTCATCCCATGACAAATTAAAATGCCAGTCTCATTTCTATCCTTTCACCCTCTATCTTGTATCTTGGTAGTCCCTGACCATGACTGGCAGATCCCTGGCAAAGTTGTACTTATTCTTTTAGATTTGGCTAAAGCATTCTCTTCCCCAGAAGCTCTTTCTTACTGCTTCTTATCTGTGTATCACACTTTATTTTTCTTCTTTGCAACAATACCACCCCCCAGACCTACCTGTTTCCTATTTATTTTGGCATCAGCTATTAAAATCTCTCTTCTCAGACAGATTTTGTGCTCTGTAAGGACACAGTCATCATTATTTTATATCTCTTCTGCCTATTAAATACCTATTCCTCAATAAACAATTACTATGTGTGATCACGCCCTAGTGGCTCAGTGCTTTTTGCCTGGTTCCAAATACTTCTACTCCATCAGGAGACAGATTTGACTTGGGATGAGTTAGAACTGGACTGAAGTAGAATAGGTGGAAAATGACCTCAGGCATCACAGGGCTCATGTTTTTGTCTCTCCCTAGAGAGGGCACAGTGCAGGAGTAGGGAACAAGTGTCAGATCACCTCCCTAGGCATTTAGACTTTCAAGAAACATTTACTTTTATATCTGGGTTTTAGCAAATTAACTATGACTGCTGAGACACTGACATAGTTTCCACACCTAAATACCTACACATTTTGATCAATTAGTCACTGGACAATGGAAGAAAAGGGTGATTAACTGTGAGAGCAATTTAGCCAGCAAACAGCACCAACTTACAAAAGGCATTCAGAGAGTGATTATGCTTACATATTGTAATGGTAAATGTGGTAGCTGCAATTTTTACAGGTCATCTTCCTATGGGCTTAATTATTCTCAAGAAATGTGTCATTTTATTGATTTGCATTCATTCTCCTTCAATTTTGCACTAGGATCATCTCAGGAAAATTCCATTACTCAAATTTATGTATGATTTTCTCTCACTAAGATTATTATTAGACATGTCTAGGCTTTATTGTAGATGTAAGATAAAGTTATAACTCCCATGCTATACAAAGATATAATGCTTTTAAGTGCAATACAATTCATTAAAGGGAATATATATTTATTCAAGAATGATTTTCTTTTAAAATCTGCATTTCATTCTCTAAAAGAATATGGGTAGAGTTAGAATGAAAAGAGAACAAAGAACATTTTTAAAAGACATGTGTTACAAATGCATTTCTCTCTTTTTTTTTTTTTAAATCTATTTCTTATAGTTTCAACTAACTGGATTCCTCTGCTTCTCTCCACCCTGTTGGGATGGATTTTCACATCCTAGAATGTTATCATCAAAGCTAGCCTGAAATTTTAAAAAATGCTGAGAAGTTCAAGCATTGTTTTTAAGACTGCTGAACAGATGTAGTTTCTCCTAAGAGACTTTCTTGATGGTAAATACCTTGTATTTCATCTGAGAACTTCAAAATATAAGTATGCATTTTAGCAAAAAGTAAGACATCAGGAAAGAAAAAAGAATCAAGCATGGAGAATTAGGACATGTTGGCATTTTCTGTGGCTTTGCTTACTGCACAGTTTGAAGTATACACTTCAAACTGAAACACTGGTGAATATTTTTCACAGATAGAATACCCAATCAGAAGTGGCATAATATATCAAAATTTGGCATGTGAAATATATACTTGGGCTTCAGGGCATTCCATCAATGTTCAGAGTTTTATGTAAGTGGAATTCAAATATTGAATGGGATATACTATTTGATTTATAATATATTGATATAACTGAGAGACCCACAAGAGACTGACCCATACTTGCCTGTGAGTGTCCAGGCACAGTTGCACTCATCTCACATGCTAGTAAAGTAATGCCCCAAATTCTCCAAGCCAGGCTTCAGCAATACGTGAATCGTGAACTCCTTGATGTTCAAACTGGTTTTAGAAAAAGCAGAGGAACCAGAGATCAAGTTGCCAACATCCGCTGGATCATGGAAAAAGCAAGAGAGTTCCAGAAAAACATCTATTTCTGCTTTATTGACTATGCCAAAGCCTTTGATGGTGTGGATCACAATAAACTGTGGAAAATTCTGAAAGAGATGGGAATACCAGACCACCTAACCTGCCTCTTGAGAAATCTGTATGCAGGTCAGGAAGCAACAGTTAGAACTGGGCATGGAACAACAGACTGGTTCCAAATAGGAAAAGGAGTACATCAAGGCTGTATACTGTCACCCTGTTTATTTAACTTATATGCAGAGTACATCATGAGAAATGCTGGACTAGAAGAAATACAAGCTGGAATCAAGATTACTGGGAGAAATATCAATAACCTCAGATATGCAGATGACACCACCCTTATGGGAGAAAGCGAAGAAGAACTAAAGAGCCACTTGATGAAAGTGAAAGAGGAGAGTGAAAAAGTTGGCTTTAAACTCAACACTCAGAAAACTAAGATCATAGCATTCAGTCCCATCACTTCATGACAAACAGATGGTGAAACAGTGGAAACAGTGAGAGACTTTCTATTTTGGGTCTCCAAAATCACTGCAGATGGTGATTGCATCCATAAAATTAAAAGACCCTTACTCCTTGAAAGAAAAGTTATGACCAAGCTAGACAACATATTAAAAAGCAGAGACATTATTTTGCCAACAAAGGTCCATCTAGTCAAAGCTATGGTTTTTCCAGTAGTCATATATGGATATGAGAGTTGGACTATAATGAAAGATGAGCACTCAAGAATGGATGCTTTTGAACTGTGGTTTTAGGGGAAGTCTATTGACAGTCCCTCGGACTGCAAGGAGATTGAACCAGTTAGTACTAAAGGAAATCAGTCCTGAATAATCATGGAAGGACTGATGCTAAAGCTGAAACTCCAATACTTTGGCCACTTGATGTGAAGAGCTAACTCATTTGAAAAGACCCTGATGCTGGGAAAGATTGAAGGTGGAGGGGAAGGGGATGAGATAATTGGATGACATCATGGACTCCAAGGACCTGAGTTTGAGTAAACTTCAGGAGTTGTTGATGGACAGGGAGGCCTGGAGTGCTGCAGTTCACGGGCTTGCAAAGAGTCAGACATTACTGAGCAATTGAACTGAGCTGAATTGATATAACTGATTTTTAATATACTGATCTAATTTTGAAAGGTTGTGATGCTATGAGGCTATTTCAGAGTCTTTCTGCTAAATAACCCAAAATACTATCTATCTCATAGCTTCTGTTTTTCCTTGTATTAATTTATACACTATGAGTAGAATATACAATCTCAAAACTCAAAGAGTCTATATTTAGAATAACAGGTAACCTACCTTAAGAATGAAAATAACTATCAGTTCTTNCAAAATACTATCTATCTCATAGCTTCCGTTTTTCCTTGTATTAATTTATACACTATGAGTAGAATATACAATCTCAAAACTCAAAGAGTCTATATTTAGAATAACAGGTAACCTACCTTAAGAATGAAAATAACTATCAGTTCTTGGATATTAAGCATGGATTGTTTCAAGCTACTTGCTTTCCTTCTCGAACACTGACTCAGTCGAAGCCGGTAGATCCACAGTTTTCATAGAAGTGTGATAGACTTAATGAATATTCACCTATTGTTGGTAACATTTTTGTCTTGTCCTTTCCTGTGGATGAATATTACACTCCTATCCTATTTAAATTCAGGGTTGGTCACATAACTTCCTTTGGCCAGTAAACTATAAATCTACAGGATACAAGTTTCTGAGCAGAAGCTTTAGAAGCCAAAATCTGTTCATCCATCGTTTCTCTGCCTGAAATGACTATGGGAAATGTTCCCATGTTCAAGTGAAAGACTGTTCTGTCAGCCTGGATCTCTGATGAGCAAGGGACAGAGGGCAGCTGACTCGCAGTACACATACAGGGCAAAGGCTAAATCAATGTATGTCACTGTAGAACTCTAAGCTTCTGAGGTCATTTGTTACCTTGTCCATCCTGGCTGATATAAACAGCTAGAGTTGATAAAAGATTATTCTGGGCATTGTGTATTTGCAGAAGCAGGCTAGATGTCTCCCCATGTCACTAGATGAGGAGAAAAAATGATATGGTCAAAGTAGGGGTATGGTTACATATGAACCGAAGGAAAACCATTTTAAAAAGCCAGGTGAAAGCTTATTACAATTCCAAATACATTTAGCAGCAGGCCTGCAGCCAAGAAAAAGATATATCCTTTCCCTTCAATTTCTATACGTTGAACTTCATGACCTTTTGCTTCCAAACCCAGAAAGTGTTAGTCACTCAATCACGTCAGACTTGTTGCAACCCCATAACTGAAGCCCCCCAGGCTTCTCTGTACATAGGATTCTCCAGGTAAGAATACTGGAGTGGGTTGCCACTTCCTTCCCAGGGAATCTTCCTGACCTGGAATTGAATGCAGGTTTCATGCATTTTAAAGCAGATTCTAAATCAAAGGTAATATTCTAGTGATATCACATACTTCTATTATGAGTTACATAAGCCTTAAGGACTTAAGAGTGAAATGCTAACACAGTATTTTCAGGTATGAAAACTTTAAGACAAACTAATTAGATAATTGCCTAGTGCAGAACAATCAGATAGGGGAAAGCATTAAGCTAAAAAGATATCCTAACTTACTTAGAAGGGTAAATTTACCCATTGCCCATGGCAAGACTATCCATAGCCTAAAATAATCTTGCAAGTGAGCAGTTTTGGAATTAGGTCTAAATTAGGGCTCACTGCCTTACTCAGTGAGAAACACAGAAATCATGGAATGTTATTTCAGGTGTAAAAGGCTATGAAAATTATTAAAATCAATATGGAACTCTTCACAAATTCCAGGAAAACCCTAGTATGGTTTATGACAAGATTCTGCTACTTGCCCTGCTAAAAACGAAACAGACTACCAGTGTGTGTGTGCATGTTAAATTGCTTCAGTCATGTCCAACTCTTTGCAACCCTGTGGCTCCTCTGTCAATGGGATTCTCCAGGCAAGAATACTGGAGTGGACTGCTGTGCTCTCCTCTAGGGACATTCTTGGCCCAGAGACTGAACCTGCATCTTTTATGTCTCCTGCACTGGCAAGTGGGCTCCTGCTAACGCCATCTGGGAAGCCCATGGTTAATAACAAATCATGAAAGACTGTG
Source organism: Raphicerus campestris (assembly GCA_006410735.1). NCBI lineage: Eukaryota > Metazoa > Chordata > Mammalia > Artiodactyla > Bovidae > Raphicerus > Raphicerus campestris. Next base: position 153,097 of record SJYW01028915.1, on the reverse strand, counting down.
ATGTAATCACAATCCAAAAAGAGCTCAATGCAACAATGGCAGAAATATATTTAAAAAATTAAATATAGCATTTATTTCAAAAATGTGTGTGGGGGTGGGGGGAAGGAGAGAGGACCTAATTTGCCAGCAAGTTATTCAAAACATACTTTGAAAATCTTGCTCACAATTTAATGTTTATGAACAGTATGACATAGTTGCCAAAAAATTAATGCATTCTTAGTCTGCATTATGTCTGTAATAAAGGAGGTATTTATTTTCTTTTATTTTACATTAATAAAACCACAATTACCAAACTGTGCTCTATTCATTCTGAATTCCATTGACAAACCACAATTGCCCCTAAAGGATTATAAGAATAGTTAATGGTTCAAAAATAAAGGATAATCTAAGAGAGAGGGAATATTAAATTTGCTAGTACAAATACATAAGAGAGATGGAATAGTTTGCAAACACCTGAAGCCTTCTCTGTGGAAGAGGAAATGGACATTTGTAGCAGCACAGAGAGGGTTACAAAGCACAGTTAAAGTGACATATGCTTTAGCACACAGCAACAGCATGCTACTTTTACAGAAACATGAGGAATAAGTAGAATTTTAAAATAAATGAGTCATCTTATAATTAGAGCCATTCAAACTCATATTCTTTAGCTTCATGATACACTGAATTCCTTACCACTGGAAGATAAAATTAAATAATTGACATTAAGTTTAATGGCTCCCCTGGTGGCTCAGATGATAAAGAATCTGCCTGCAGTGCATGAGACCCAGGTTCAATCCTTGTGTTGGGAAGATGCCCTGGAGAAGGGAATGGCTACCCACGCTAGCATTGTTGCCTGGAGAATTCATGGATAGAGGAACCTGGAAAAAGTTTGACAAACTGACCACTAAAAGACCCATCGATTTTAAAAGGCTGAGGCATGTCTCTGCACCCCAATGGTGTTTGTGGACATTTATCTTGTTATTCTATGTGTGTTATCTTTCACAGCCAGTGTGACACATTTGGTCAACCTTCCTGGGATGATAATTGTTCAGAATTCACACAGCACAGTTACCTGACAATCTGACATAAGACCACACATTTGTTTTCCTGCCAATTAACTTCAAGATCTTTTCACTAACACTTTGTCAGCTCCTTAAATGATGCGGTGACTTTTGCCAATAGAAGGGTGATTTTTTCTTCACAGCTAGCTGTTAAGATCATACTAGCAAGATAACAAAAATTAAATGAGACTTTCAGTGACAGGCCATTTAGCCGCATGGCAGATGCTACATGCATGCTATAGGTGTCACTATCAAAGAGTGGAGTAGGTTGAGGGATTGGTTAAATTGAAAAAAATATACCTTTTGTAAACAGATTTATAAGTCTTATGAGCTATCTGGCTATGCTCTACAAAATGTGCAGTTATCAATGTACAAAGAATCTCGAATTGTCATAATATAATGAAAAATAATTTTTATAAAACGTCAGAGATACAGAAATACTATTGTTAGCATGACAGCTTAGATTACCACATTTAAAATTAGACTCTTGTTGAAATATAGCTAACAAATACTAACAGTGAGTGAAAGTATCCAGTATGGAGTTCAACTCCCTCTAAATAGAATTATTATCTGTATTGGTTCTAGAGTTTCCCATCATTCTATAACAAAATAGGCAAATGATAATATATATAATTCACTGTGGGCATTTACAAGAATCTAAGACCAGTAGTCATGTATGGATGTGAGAGTTGGACTGTGAAAAAGGCTAAGCGCCGAAGAATGGATGCTTTTGAACTGTGGTGTTGGAGAAGACTCTTGAGAGTCCCTTGGACTGCAAGGAGATCCAACCAGTCCATTCTGAAGGAGATTAATCCTGGGATTTCTTTGGAAGGAATGATGCTAAAGCTGAAACTCCAGTACTTTGGCCATCTCATGCAAAGAGTTGACTCATTGGAAAAGACTCTGATGCTGGAAGGGATTGGGGGCAGGAGGAGAAGGGGATGACCGAGGATGAGATGGCTGGATGGCATCACTGACTCCATGGACGTGAGTCTGAGTGAACTCCGGGAGATGGTGATGGACAGGGAGGCCTGGCGTGCTGCAATTCATGGGATCGCAAAGAGTCAGACATGACTGAGTGACTAAACTGAACTGAACTGAAGACATAAAAAATTAGTTATCAGTATCATATTTCATGCAAATATACATAACACACATTTCCAATGTCACTTCATGTGTCTATGTATTGTCTACAAATGTATTCATTTTACTGCAAGCCATATTTATAGCAAGCCACTAAGTTAAAATAGGGATTCCCTGTTGGCTCAGACAGTAAAAAGCCTGCCTGCAATGCGGGATACTGGAGTTTGATCTCTGGTTCAGGAAGATACCCTGGAGAAGAAAATGGCAATCCTAGTATTCTTGCCTGGAAAATCCCATGAACGAAAAAGTCTGGTGGGCTGCAGTCCATAGGGTCACAAAGAGTCAGACACAACTGAGCAACTTCACTTTCAAGTTAAAATAAGCCATGACATACAGGTGAGGAATTTCCTTATGTAATAAAAATACTTATTCTTGAAATAGTTTGGTATACAAAACAAGAATCATGTATTTCTGTCTGAGCTTGAATTCTTTTTTTTTTTTTTTTAGATTTTTGCATGGCTTTTGAGATTTTATTTCCCTGACCAGGGATCAACCTGGGACCCCTGCAGTGGAAGAGTAAAGTCCTAACCACTGGACTCCAGGAAATTCCCTGAGCTTGAATTCTTGATTTACCACANTTTTAGATTTTTGCATGGCTTTTGAGATTTTATTTCCCTGACCAGGGATCAACCTGGGACCCCTGCAGTGGAAGAGTAAAGTCCTAACCACTGGACTCCAGGAAATTCCCTGAGCTTGAATTCTTGATTTACCACAAAGTAGGTACGTTGGAAAAGTGACATAAGCATGTGTTAGACCTGGCTTTCCTATCTGTAATATTAAAACAAAAATTCAATTATATTAGTAATCTGTAGGATTACTTCAGGGAGAAGGCAATGGCACCCCACTCTAGTACTCTTGCCTGGGAAATCCCATGGATGGAGGAGCCTGGTGGGCTGCATTCCATGGGGTCGCTAAGATTCAGACATGACTGAGTGACCTCATTTCACTTTTCACTTTCATGCACTGGAGAAGGAAATGGCAACCCACTCCAATGTTCTTGCCTGGAGAATCACAGGGACGGGGGAGCCTGGTGGGCTGCCACCTATGGGACCACACAGAGTCAGACACAACTGAAGTGACTTAGCAGCAGCAGCAGCAGCAGAATTATTTTAAAAAATAAAGGGAATAAGGTCTAAACTATAACTGGTCCATATACTTTCTGTGAAACCCATCAAATAATGAACTTGGAAATTATAGCAGATATTTACCACAATTTCTTGGAGGAAGTGGTCAAACTTAATGTCTCATAATGCTTATTTAACTTATATGCAGAGTACATCATAAGAAACGCTGGACTGGAAGAANCTGATTCTTTTATGTTAACCTTTGTGTTCTATCGCTTTTTCTATAAGTTAAGAATGTCATCAGGGCTTCTCAGGTGGCACTAGTGGTAAAGAACTCTCCTGCCAATACAGGAGACATGAGAAGTGGGTTCAATCCTTGGCTTGGGAAGATCCCCTGGAGGACAGTATGACAGCCTACCCCAGTATACTCGCTTGGAGAATCCAATGGACAGAGAAGCCTAGTTGGCCACAGTCCAAAGGGTTGCTAAGAGATACAACTGAAGTGACTTAGCATGCCCAGATGCAAGAATGTTGGCTATAGTCTAAAATATACAAGAGTCATTCTCATAGCTCTGACCTTCAAAAGTATAACATTTTTCCATTCATATAGAGATTGAAAGTTGCAAAATAGAGAATAATATTTGTCTTGTTAGAGGTTTATAGGAACATCACAACCTGATCTATGTAGACAACAGAAAGAACAAAGGATTCTGAAGGCAAGAAGTTTGCAAAAACCAACTATATCCCTTCCTCTTTTAGTATAAAAAAAGCCTGAATTCAAAATAGGGTGAGATGGTTCTTTGGGACACTAGTCTACTATATTCTTGTGGTCTGCCGGCTTTCTGAATAAAGTCACTTTTCTTTGCCCCGACAACGCATCTCTCTACTTATTGGCTTGCCATGTAGTGAGCAGTATGAGCTTGGACCTGGTAATCACTGGCCCATGGACTTGACTGAACTCCAGTAGGTTAGGGTTAGGGTTAGGGTTAGGTTTAGGTCCATGAAATTGACTGAATTCCAGTGGATAAAACATGAGTTGAAATACAAAAAAAAAAAAAAAAGACTGCCAGCTAAAAATCATATGAAGTTTAAAATTTAAAAACATTTTGATTTCCAATGCTTTCTACCTCACATGGTTCAAGCAACTCCTGTGGTGGCAAGATGGTTCTCTAACATTCTTCTGACCTTGTTATTCTTTCATATCTGAGAAGGAAAATGAACAGTACTTCCTATAGCTATTGGGGAAACAGAGAATTCTCCATGTCTCTGAGATACTCCTAGGAAATATATTTCTGTGTATCATTGACCCAATGTTTCATATGTCTTGAACTGTTCTTTGTAGCTGGGAGAATGGATTCTTGTGATTCACTTGCATTCAAGAGCAGTTCTGGAGGTCATTTTGAGTTAAATCCCATAAGCTGTGCATTACTAAGAATGGGAATGGGGTCTCCTGGAAGAAAAATCGGGGTGTTTTATGTCAAAGAAAGAAAAAGAATACTGAAAGGAAACAAAGATTTTATTAAAGTTATAATATGCAAAATGGATTGATAGTTAAATGTCAAATGTTTTATATAGATATACTTATTTTCCTTGGAAAATAGTCTTTTCCCATGAATTGATAACTAAATATCATCTGAGGGAGAAGCTACTTCTGAGAAAGAAAGTTAAGAGTAGTTTACTTAAAAATAACAAGAAAGAAATACATTATTTTTTTAATTTGTAAATCAAGTTAACCCAAGTTTAATATTACATTTTGCCATAATGACAGTAGAAAGTTATCCATTTTCAGATGAATTATCAAATAGACAGTATTCTCAGCAAGTAACACCTGCTGCTGCTAAGTCACGTCAGTCATGTCCGACTCTGTGAGACCCCATAGACAGCAGCCCACCAGGCTCCCCCATCCTTGGGATTCTCCAGGCAAGAACACTGGAGTGGGTTGCCATTTCCTTCTCCAATGCATGAAAGTAAAAAGTGAAAGGGAAGTCGCTCAGTCGTGTCTGATTCTTTGCAACTCCATGGACTGCAGCCTACCAGGCTCCTCCGCCCATGGGATTTTCCAGGCAAGAGTATTGGAGCTGGTTGCCATTGACTTCTCCGCAAGTAACATCCAGACAAGTTCATTATCAAGGTGGCCTCCAGCTGCCATTTTTGATTCATCAAATGAGTATTATTAAATGTAATAGGACGTGATCTTGATAACAATCTATGTTGACAGCATACTGTACACCTAGATTTTCTATGCACCAAGTGCTAAAACCATTTTTCTAAAGAGTAAAGAAGCCATGTCAAAACTTTCTAAAAGATTTATGTTCTTTATAAAACCAGGCCTGTTATTTTTTTCTTAAGCTTATGTATTACTTCTATCATCATATGACATAGCGACAGGTTAAATTAGTGATTCTTATTAATCCAAAAATAATTGAGGATAATTCAGAATGTGACATGGGAAAAATACCACAGTGCTATTTAGTTTTTGCTTTTTTTTTAATTTTTCTGGCAATTTTATTAAATAGTTGCATAATCCAAATTCAAATAAATTGTGGTTTTAATGATTTAGATGTATTGGTAAAACTGTAAAGACTTCCAGCTTTTTCATTAGGTTTGAATCTTTGTTCTAAATCTGGGTAGAAATTATCTCTAAATAATTGGCAACATACTTTTTGTTTTTATCTAATTAAATATAATATATAAACTAGTTTTTGTTTGGCACTGTGACTGTGAGGGTGCATGTGAGGGTTTTTTCTCTGCCTCTATTTTTCTCTGTATCTTTCCCTATATGCTCTATTTTGCTATAATCAGTGTTACAAATATGCCATCATTATTTCTTATTAAATAACATTCATTTGTTTCTCAAAATATAAAGGTAGAGAATGGATAGATTTGTTTAAAATATAAATATTTCAACCAATACTTCTCTCAGATGGCAAAATATGAAAAGAGAAATACATTCTATTTTGGAATTTTCTGACGCTTTTATTTGCAGGCTATAAAAGGTATATTTTCCAGGACTCTTTTTAATAGAACAAAATGAATCATACATAATCAAATAAAAAAGAGCTTAGCATTATATGCTAATTAGATATCCTTTTATTCATGGTGATAACATAAAATACTGATTTTACTGATCTATTTTACACAGTGGCAATAGAAAACACATACAACAGAAAGATATTTGCAAGTTATCCTGACCTGATACAATTTGCAGTCCATTTCGTTTTTTTGTGTGATGGCAGGCATCTGCATTCTGTATGGTTACTATGTGTGCTATAATTTACACTTCTACACATAATGCTATTTGTACTTAAGAAAGTATTTCCTATATGCAGACACATTATTCTATTTTGATAAAATAACAGGTACAAATATTCTTTTCCTCAGCTTCAATCAACATAATTTTTAGATATATTATTTGCATTTTAAATGCAAATTTAAATTAAAAAAACAACAGCATATAGGCTAATTTGAGTTAAATGTTTGAAAGTAACCTAAAATCCCACTCTAACTTGCATAGTCTACCTAGAATATACCTATATTTGAATTTTAGCCTTGTAGACCCATATACAAATAACTATGTGTTTTACCTAAAATTCAAGGAAACTTCTAAGGAGTTTCCTTGACACACTGTCACTGCTTTCCCAATCACTAGGAGTATGAAATAAGTTGGTGCATTTCCTTATAGTCAAGGTAACAAGAATAAAGTCTGTCAACTTAAAGGTGCCTGTGGGGGAAGGGAACAATTTATAAATCTTTTCCCAATTAAGTACCTGCCTCATACTTCTTGTATTTTCTTTATCTCTATGAGATAAAATGTTTTATTTCTCAATAAAAAGCTCTTTTAAAATCTATCAAATGTGGTTACCCAAAAATTTCACTAGTTTTGAGAAAAATTCCGAAAAAACAGAATATTTTATCAGTTGTTTAGTTCAAAGAGTGAATAAGTTATCTTTTACTAAAGATCTAATGTAGTAATAAAATTTGGGGTTCATTTTTTACTATCTATATGTTGAAACTGATAAAAGAATACCTTCCACACTACCTATGAAAGACCATAAAATTTATAGCAAACTAAGGTTACTCCTCCCATTATATACGAATCAGCTAAATACATTAGGCACCAACTGAAACAAATAATTAAATATAAACGTTTTCAACATTATAGAAAGTTTCAGAAATATCATGCAAAAAATAGATTTACCCTATAAATCACTGTTTTCTCAATATTAACACAAGTGATCCAGTACGATAAGAGTCCAGTTTTAAACTCAAGATGGGCAATCCAAATCTGCTGCTGCTGCTGCTGCTGCTGCTACTGCTAATATGAGTTAAGATTAAAGCATCTGATTGTATTAATAAATTTACTTTTAAACTAGTAGTTCAAAACCTTTGGACATTGAATATTTCTGACTAAATTTTGACTAAATTACTACCATTTAGGCATACACTATGTAGCAAAATTTTAAAATATTGATTCACTTATTCTGAGATCGTGTTCTTTATATTGTTTAGATGTCAAAATTCTTATTTTTATTTTTAAATTTGCAATTAAATTATGTTATAAATACAGTAAGATGCACATAAGTATAAACCCAGAAAATCTTCAGAACCCCAACATACAGTGGTAGCCAACCCATGGATTAAGGAATCTTGAGTTTTTAATACCAAAGAAGACATGCAGACCTTTATCCATTGCATCAGCCCTTGCCTCAGCAAAGGCATCATAATCCTGATTTAGACTAGCACAGCTCAAATTTGCCCATTGGGAAATGGCAACCCACTCCAGTATTCCAGCCTAGAAAATCCCATGGATAGAGGAGGCTGGTGGGCTAGATTCCATGGGGTTGCAAAGAGTCAGAAATGGTTGAGCCACTGAGCACATATACACATATAAATATATGTATATGTTTCAATTTCTTTTTGAAATATGTATATATTTCATTTTTTTTCAATTTGATATTAAAGAGATTTATTCATATTATTCTGAATGGATAGTTTTATCCCTTACCTTTATAGAATTGTAAATATACAATTTTTTACTCTGTCTTTGTGAAAGAATATTTAGTAGCTTTCACCTTAAAATTATCAAGCATAATGCTACTGTGAACATTCTTGTACATTTTTGGGTATGCATTGTTGCAAATATGTACATTTTTTTTTAATTTCTATCTAGACAATTTAAACCTTTCTCTATTATCTATTTGACCCAGATAATTTTTCTTCTGTTTTCTCCTTTATTGTCTTACTATACGGTGATCAAAAATGGTTTATCTTATTTTCTTAGCTATAAACATTTTTCTTATTTTAGTAGATGTTCCAGGTATTATTCTTGATTTATTTCACTCTAATGTAAAGTACATCTCTTAGCACATCCTCAACAATGCTAGTAACTTGGGATCCTTAGAAACTCTTTCCATTTGCCACCCATTTTTACACTATTGTCATACATTAAAATCTTACATATATTTTATTTCCATATAATCTCATAATTATTATTTTGTACAGGTGATAGTCACTTATATTTCCTCACATACATTTGCCATCTCTGACATTCCTCTTCCCCTTTACGTGGTCAGGTTTCCATTAGCATTTTTTGTCTGAACACATCTTTATTTTCACCTTCATTTTTTTTAGTGGTACATAATTCTAGATTGTTATATTTTTAGCACTTTAAAGATGCCAAAATCTGTTCGTGTTTTTGTTTTGATACATCAGGCTTATTATTAGTCCAATGAAAGTAATTTTTTTCTTTTGTCTATAGTTACATTGGAAGAATTTTATTCTTTGTTTTTCAACAGATATGCCTAACTGTGGTTTTGCTTGAATTTATCTTTCTTTTTGTTCATTGTGCTTTTTGAATCTGTAGGTTGAATTTGGGTTTTCAGTTTTAAAAAAATCTGTATCCTTTACATTTTCCCCTAGGTGTATCCCATTTCCCCCTTCATTCTTCTTGTGTCTCAAACTGTAAAATACCTTAGACCTTTCGAGCATATTTCACATGCTTCTCATGCATCTATCCAGTATTTTGTTGTTGGTTTCCTCACTGATCCCATTTCACCATTTTTATTTTATTTACTTGTCTCCATGTTGACAGGGAGGCCTGGCGGGCTGCGATTCATGGGGTCGCAAAGAGTCAGACACGACTGAGCGACTGAACTGAACTGAACTGATGTTCACTGATCCTGTCATCCACTAAGCCAAGATTTCTATTAGAACAAAATTTTGAGTTATTGATTTCAGATACTGAATTTTGATGTTTTAGAATGTCCGTAGATTGTTTCATAAATCACCCAAATCTCGGGTGACTTCTGCAATACTCCATTTATCTCATCCTTCCTTTCCTTTCATTTTTTGCACATTTTCATGATAACTATGTGAACATTGTTCTTACTAATTTCTATATCTGAATCATCTTACATGTGTTGCTGGTTCATGTGCACTCAGTCTCTTAGTCATGTCCAACTCTTTGTGACCCAAGTGGGCTCCTGTCCATGGGGTTTTTTTCAGGCAAGAATATCGGAGCATGTTGCCATTTCCTCCTGCAGGGGATCTTCCCAACCCAGGTATCAAACCCACATCTCCTGCATTGGCAGGCAGATTGTTTACCAATTAATGAGGTGGGAGGCCTGGTTTCTTTTCCATTTGATATTAGCCATAAAGTCTACTCACATGCTGATGATTAGAGATTTATGTTCATCATAATGTTTTTTCTCCTAAAGAGGCCACCCTCTTTACATTTAACAAACATCATACGGAGTTGATCTTTTGAGGATAACCTCTTTACCATCAAGATTTGAGCTGTATCTGTGCTGTGTTATGCTTACATAAAACTCAATCTAGCTCTGACTTTCCCCTATTCTTAGAGCATGATGCTTTGAAGCTTTCTGTTAGGGACCTAGTGAGCATATGCTACTACAGGCCTGTAACACTGAAGAAGATGCAATTCTATCAGGCAGAGGTGTTTAGTTTATCTCTTTAGTCATCTACCATGAGTTAAGGCAAATGTCTTAAAGAGGGCGCTGAACATATATTTAAAACTCCTTAAGCCTCTAATTTTCTTAGTTCGATCAGCTGTGACTGCAAAATTTTCATCTGATTTCTCTGTCCTGGAATACCAGCATTTTCCAGGGACTAGTCCTAAATTTTCACTTTCGTACTCTGCCCTGAAATAACAATGCGCTTTAAGGAAAAGCAGGTCTAGAAACACACTGGTACTACCTCATTCTCTCTGGAGTATCCCATCTTTCCTGTTCTATTTTCAATCTCCTCCCTCTGGAGAGCTTTAATCCCTCAAGCACTTGAAAGTCTGTGGTAAATTTCATCTGCTTGCAAAGATTTTTGAATACATTTTTAGCATCCAGCACTATCTGAAATTCAGCAAATATCTTGTGGTAAATTAAACTTCTTTAGGCCTATTGAGTCTAAAATTTTGTCATTCTACTCTCCGCAATCATTAAAAGCTTTGCTGGTTTCTCTTTTGCCCATCAGCCACTCTATAAGTCCTCAGCCTCTGTTCACATAGGTAAATAAATTAATGAATAAAACAAGAAAGAAAGAAGAAAAGAAAGACAGAAAGGAAGCAAAGTAGAAATAAATAAATAAATAAGCTGTGAATCCGAAGCTTGTATCTTGTGCCAGGAATTTTAGTCCATGCAGTTGTGACTTTTATGATCTATTATATATTTAAATATATAATTTTAAAAACTAATCCACTTGTAGTTACTATCANAATTTAAATTAAAAAAACAACATATAGGCTAATTTCAGTTAAATGTTTGAAAGTAACCTAAAATCCCACTCTAACTTGCATAGTCTACCTAGAATATACCTATATTTGAATTTTAGCCTTGTAGACCCATATACAAATAACTATGTGTTTTACCTAAAATTCAAGGAAACTTCTAAGGAGTTTCCTTGACACACTGTCACTGCTTTCCCAATCACTAGGAGTATGAAATAAGTTGGTGCATTTCCTTATAGTCAAGGTAACAAGAATAAAGTCTGTCAACTTAAAGGTGCCTGTGGGGGAAGGGAACAATTTATAAATCTTTTCCCAATTAAGTACCTGCCTCATACTTCTTGTATTTTCTTTATCTCTATGAGATAAAATGTTTTATTTCTCAATAAAAAGCTCTTTTAAAATCTATCAAATGTGGTTACCCAAAAATTTCACTAGTTTTGAGAAAAATTCCGAAAAAACAGAATATTTTATCAGTTGTTTAGTTCAAAGAGTGAATAAGTTATCTTTTACTAAAGATCTAATGTAGTAATAAAATTTGGGGTTCATTTTTTACTATCTATATGTTGAAATTGATAAAAGAATACCTTCCACACTACCTATGAAAGACCATAAAATTTATAGCAAACTAAGGTTACTCCTCCCATTATATACGAATCAGCTAAATACATTAGGCACCAACTGAAACAAATAATTAAATATAAATATTTTCAACATTATAGAAAGTTTCAGAAATATCATGCAAAAAATAGATTTACCCTATAAATCACTGTTTTCTCAATATTAACACAAGTGATCCAGTATGATAAGAGTCCAGTTTTAAACTCAAGATGGGCAATCCAAATCTGCTGCTGCTGCTGCTGCTGCTACTGTTAATATGAGTTAAGATTAAAGCATCTGATTGTATTAATAAAATTACTTTTAAACTAGTAGTTCAAAACCTTTGGACATTGAATATTTCTGACTGAATTTTGACTAAATTACTACCATTTAGGCATACACTATGTAGCAAAATTTTAAAATATTGATTCACTTATTCTGAGATCGTGTTCTTTATATTGTTTAGATGTCAAAATTCTTATTTTTATTTTTAAATTTGCAATTAAATTATGTTATAAATACAGTAAGATGCACATAAGTATAAACCCAGAAAATCTTCAGAACCCCAACATACAGTGGTAGCCAACCCATGGATTAAGGAATCTTGAGTTTTTAATACCAAAGAAGACATGCAGACCTTTATCCATTGCATCAGCCCTTGCCTCAGCAAAGGCATCATAATCCTGATTTAGACTAGCACAGCTCAAATTTGCCCATTGGGAAATGGCAACCCACTCCAGTATTCCAGCCTAGAAAATCCCATGGATAGAGAAGGCTGGTGGGCTAGAGTCCATGGGGTTGCAAAGAGTCAGAAATGGTTGAGCCACTGAGCACATATACACATATAAATATATGTATATGTTTCAATTTCTTTTTGAAATATGTATATATTTCATTTTTTTTCAATTTGATATTAAAGAGAGTTATTCATATTATTCTGAATGGATAGTTTTATCCCTTACCTTTATAGAATTGTAAATATACAATTTTTTACTCTGTCTTTGTGAAAGAATATTTAGTAGCTTTCACCTTAAAATTATCAAGCATAATGCTACTGTGAACATTCTTGTACATTTTTGGGTATGCATTGTTGCAAATATGTACATTTTTTTAAATTTCTATCTAGACAATTTAAACCTTCCTCTATTATCTATTTGACCCAGATAATTTTTCTTCTGTTTTCTCCTTTATTGTCTTACTATATGGTGATCAAAAATGGTTTATCTTATTTTCTTAGCTATAAACATTTTTCTTATTTTAGTAGATGTTCCAGGTATTATTCTTGATTTATTTCACTCTAATGTAAAGTACATCTCTTAGCACATCCTCAACAATGCTAGTAACTTGGGATCCTTAGAAACTCTTTCCATTTGCCACCCATTTTTACACTATTGTCATACATTAAAATCTTACATATATTTTATTTCCATATAATCTCATAATTATTATTTTGTACAGGTGATAGTCACTTATATTTCCTCATATACATTTGCCATCTCTGACATTCCTCTTCCCCTTTACGTGGTCAGGTTTCCATTAGCATTTCTTGTCTGAACACATCTTTATTTTCACCTTCATTTTTTTTAGTGGTACATAATTCTAGATTGTTATATTTTTAGCAGTTTAAAGATGCCAAAATCTGTTTGTGTTTTTGTTTTGATAAATCAGTCTTATTATTAGTCCAATGAAAGTAATTTTTTTCTTTTGTCTATAGTTACATTGGAAGAATTTTATTCTTTTTTTTTCAACAGATATGCCTAACTGTGGTTTTGCTTGAATTTATCTTTCTTTTTGTTCATTGTACTTTTTGAATCTGTAGGTTGAATTTGGGTTTTCAGTTTAAAAAAAATCTATATCCTTTACATTTTCCCCTAGGTGTATCCCGTTTCCCCCTTCATTCTTCTTATGTCTCAAACTGTGAAATACCTTAGACCTTTCGAGCATATTTCACATGCTTCTCATGCATCTATCCAGTATTTTGTTGTTGGTTTCCTCACTGATCCCATTTCACCATTTTTATTTTATTTACTTGTCTCCATGTTGACAGGGAGGCCTGGCGGGCTGCGATTCATGGGGTCGCAAAGAGTCGGACACGACTGAGCGACTGAACTGAACTGAACTGATGTTCACTGATCCTGTCATCCACTAAGCCAAGATTTCTATTAGAACAAAATTTTGAGTTATTGATTTCAGATACTGAATTTTGATGTTTTAGAATGTCCGTAGATTGTTTCATAAATCACCCAAATCTCGAGTGACTTCTGCAATACTCCATTTATCTCATCCTTCCTTTCCTTTCATTTTTCGCACATTTTCATGATAACTATGTGAACATTGTTCTTACTAATTTCTATATCTGAATCATCTTACATGTGTTTTTGGTTCATGTGCGCTCAGTCTCTTAGTCATGTCCAACTCTTTTGTGACCCAAGTGGGCTCCTGTCCATGGGGTTTTTTTCAGGCAAGAATATCGGAGCATGTTGCCATTTCCTCCTGCAGGGGATCTTCCCAACCCAGGTATCAAACCCACATCTCCTGCATTGGCAGGCAGATTGTTTACCAATTAATGAGGTGGGAGGCCTGGTTTCTTTTCCATTTGATATTAGCCATAAAGTCTACTCACATGCTGATGATTAGAGATTTATGTTCATCATAAATAAAAAGAACTGCAGAGGTTTTAAAAAATGTTTTTTCTCCTAAAGAGGCCGCCCTCTTTACATTTAACAAACATCATACGGAGTTGATCTTTTGAGGATAACCTCTTTATGATCAAGATTTGAGCTGTATCTGTGCTGTGTTATGCTTACATAAAACTCAATCTAGCTCTGACTTTCCCCTGTTCTTAGAGCATGATGCTTTGAAGCTTTCTGTTAGGGACCTAGTGAGCATATGCTACTACAGGCCTGTAACACTGAAGAAGATGCAATTCTATCAGGCAGAGGTGTTTAGTTTATCTCTTAAGTCATCTACCATGAGTTAAGGCAAATGTCTTAAAGAGGGCGCTGAACATATATTTAAAACTCCTTAAGCCTCTAATTTTCTTAGTTCGATCAGCTGTGACTGCAAAATTTTCATCTGATTTCTCTGTCCTGGAATACCAGCATTTTCCAGGGACTAGTCCTAAATTTTCACTTTCGTACTCTGCCCTGAAATAACAATGCGCTTTAAGGAAAAGCAGGTCTAGAAACACACTGGTACTACCTCATTCTCTCTGGAGTATCCCATCTTTCCTGTTCTATTTTCAATCTCCTCCCTCTGGAGAGCTTTAATCCCTCAAGCACTTGAAAGTCTGTGGTAAATTTCATCTGCTTGCAAAGATTTTTGAATACATTTTTAGCATCCAGCACTATCTGAAATTCAGCAAATATCTTGTGGTAAATTAAACTTCTTTAGGCCTATTGAGTCTAAAATTTTGTCATTCTACTCTCCGCAATCATTAAAAGCTTTGCTGGTTTCTCTTTTGCCCATCAGCCACTCTATAAGTCCTCAGCCTCTGTTCACATAGGTAAATAAATTAATGAATAAAACAAGAAAGAAAGAAGAAAAGAAAGACAGAAAGGAAGCAAAGTAGAAATAAATAAATAAATAAGCTGTGAATCCGAAGCTTGTATCTTGTGCCAGGAATTTTAGTCCATGCAGTTGTGACCTTTATGATCTATTATATATTTAAATATATAATTTTAAAAACTAATCCACTTGTAGTTACTATCAGCAGATGTATATTGGCCTACTTCAATCTACAACATATCACCTGAAACAAAACCCCCAGTTTTCACTTGGTGACTTTCTGAAATATTCTCTCAAAGCAAAATAATAGGGGTAGCATTCCTACATGAGTTCTATACACTTGGGGCTATTAAGATTCTCTGATTCAACATACCATACACTGTAATATGTAGACAGAAGGTTTGTTTTTTCTCTTTAAATTTAACCCTAAGAAGACTACTTTATATTATAGCTTATCTATAGCATTTCATCATTATTTTTAAACATCTGATGGTTCTACTTGAATATAAAATTAGGTTTCTAATATATTACTTATGAGTGTTCTATAGAAAAACTAAAAGGAAGAATTTGAGTTTAGAAATTCATTCCAACGATGTCAAGAAACTGCTTAATTCTAGACAGTTTTTCCTTTTTATATAAATAGAAATATTTCTGAAATTGAGGAGGATAATTTATTATACACTATTTTGATTTATATATATATACACACACACTGTACTGTACTGTACGTTGCTCAGTTATGTCCGACTCTTTGCGACCCCATGGACTGTAGCCTACCAGGATCCTCCCTCCATGGGATTCTCCAGGCAAGAATACTGGAGTGGGTTGTCATTTGCTTCTCCAGGGGATCTTCCCAACCCAGGGATTGAACCCGGGTCTCCCGCATTGCAGGCAGATGCTTTAACCTCTGCACTACCAGGGAAGCCCTATATATATATATATTTAAAGAAAATATGTATAAACTTTTCCCAGGTCTATTACCTTCCTTCTGTAATTTTGCGGTTCTACTATGCAAAATGGTGAGGGCTTGTTGAAAGCATCTATAGTGTTTTTCTTGTCTGATGTTAGCTGTGGGCTTGTCATATACAGCCTTTATTATGTTGAGATATGTTCTTTCTATGCCTAAATTAGGGTTTTTATTGTGAACACATATTAAATTTCATTGTTATTGTTTTAAGTGAGTTCACTGGCAAAATTATCAAGAATATAATCTGACCTCTTGGCAATTAAAACCTCTTTGCCAATTTGAAACTTAATCATGTTCAACACTTTTGACTAAATGTTACATAATTATACTTACCACATTCTGAGGATTTTTATTATTCTATTAACAAGAATAATCATATATGTTGTTGTCATCATTTTCATTTTATATTGAGGCACTCAACTTTTTATTAAAGTTCATTGCTTTATGAAATGAAGGCAATTACAGGTAACATAGTCTATTCTATAAGTAACAATATAGGAGACACAAGTATGCACTCATAAGAATTCAGAAATAGCAGAAACAAACGCCACAGACATTACTAGATCAAAGCTGATCTAAATTTGGTTTAAAAATAAGTAGTAGAGTAAAAGTGCACATTCATGAGATTCCCTTTAATGTGCAGAAAGTATAGAAAAATCCTTCTCTGGATCTTGCCTCAGAAGTGGAACTCAGGGCCCATGAGAATAGTCCAGAAGGGAATCGGAGGTATTGGACTAAGAATGCCACCACAGCTGCCCCAGCGTGAGCCTTGAGGGAATTCAAGATGAAAACAGGATGCTATCAGTACCTATCAGGGTGTTATCAGTAACCTATCAGATACTCCAGCAGTCCTGCCAGGTTGCACCCTAAGGTGACTCAGGAAAAGCATAGGATACTGGCCCCAAAAGCTGAAGTGCATAAGACAGGAAAGGCTTCCATCAGCCTTTTCATCTTCTCTTACACTGAAATAGAGAAGGAAATGGCAATGCACTCCAGTATTCTTGCCTGAAAAATCCTATGGACAGAGGAACCTGGTGAGCCATAGTCCAGGGTCTACAGGGTCACAAAAGTGTCAGACACAACTTAGATACTAAACAACACAGTACACAGAAAAGCAGTAAATTCCTTAACTTGAGATGTTAGGTTTTCCTTAATCAGCAGTATCTTCTGATGTTCCAACTACCTGGTCTTTGTTCCAAAAACTCCTCTGTAATCCTGGTTCTTCCCTTACCTCTTGGGGCCATCCTTCACAGCGACCTGAGAGTTCTGTCTCTTCAGAGCTCTTGAAGAGCTCAGAAAATCCACCAAATAAAGCATAATTACATAATTCTCAACTTCTAGTCTGTGCACTTTTTTTCAGGCCATAGATTATAAATTCTTATATTGAAAGAGGCAGGGACTTTCCTTACTAAATGATTAATATGTCAGCTCAAGAGAGGGCTAGGTTCTACTACCATAGTACATAGCATACAAAAAGTACCACATAGGGTTTCAGCAAAATATTGAATAACCAACAATAAAAGCAATATCCACAGCCAAAGAATAATAAAAACAAGTCAAATAAATTTCTTCCGAGTATGTAACAGTTTCTTCCAAAAGGGTAAAATTGTCTGTTCAATGTAACATTTTTTTTGGTAAAATTTAGAAGTGTTAGATTAAAATATCTGTCTTACCTGACTCCTCAAAGTCAATGTTGTAGGCTTTCCAGGTTTCAGTTATGCGAATAAGATTCTCTTCCATGGCTTGAATGTCCATGGAAGGGCAATTGCATTCCGGAAACTTGGGGCCGCAATGACACCAGCAGTCATTGTCCTTGCAGATAAACTCTCCCTCTGAGTTGCAAGCAATGTAGCTCAAAGCTGCTTGTACAAAACGCTCCTGAAGGTAGTCTGGAAGTAGGACCTGCAGCCCTTAAAGAGCAAACCATAAAAGGAAATTCATTTTTATAAAGGCCAAAATATAATACATAATTATAATATTCAGAAAATGTCAAAATATAGTATATTAAGTTACAGATTTATGCATATTTTAGTATGATCATTAGAAAAATTACTGAATTCTGAAAAATTTGAAAATGTTTATCATTTTTTTCAACAGATACTAACTCCAAGCACTTATTAAGAATCTGGGAAATTATAAAGCATTTAATATCTCAAACTATCTGGTTTTATTTTTTAAATTGATTTAATTGGCTATTTTAATTTATTGATCAGAATATTTGATTATTTTTATGTAATGTAGATAGAACTTACCTTTATATATTTTGAAATGTGATGTATACATTTCTTTCTTTTCCACTTATTTTCAAATACTTCCAATATTTTTATTTTACCTTCAAACTATCAGCTCATCTCTACTTAGATATTATTTGCAGCATTGGCAAAAGTATTACGAAATGTTACTGTATCTCATGTCATTAAAACATATAAATTTATATGAGTAATGTTTTTCAAATGATCACTTCAATTGACTACAGGGAAGTCATCACAGAGACTGAGTTGTTTCACTGATTATTTCTTGTTGGTCATAGTGATACAGTTTATTACTATTCTACATGCAAGTTAAGTTACTAATTCTTAAGAATATATCAAGAATAAAAATAAGGCTATCAAAAATATTTAGGGAACTCAGTTAGCTTTACATTTAAGCATTTGCTACAAAAATCTAATCAAAATGGTAAATATTCAATATAGTCAGTAGGTAAAAATGAACATAAAAGTAAAGGAAAATTTATTCAATACCTCACAGCTATTTACCACAAAATTTGATTTTTACCTCTTTTACATGCTTCCTTTCTGACAAAAAAAAACCCGAAGCAAAACAAAACAAAAACACATTTTTTTGATGCAATCATTATCTACAAGTTTAATATAACTAAAATCATGAATTAACATTTAGGTGAAAAAGTCTGTCTTGTAAAAATCTTGACAATTGTACTCATCTCATTCTTTCTGACTAATGCTACCATAGATTGGTCAGGAAAAGTACTTAACACATATTTATTAGTTTATTATTCATTTTTATTTCATCTCAAATAAATATTGAATGCCTTCCATTTGGAAGAGACTTTCTAGGGAAAGTACAATATAAAGATGACCAATTCTTGCCCTAAAGGCATTTGCTATATATTTAGTAGAAGAGGCAATATAATATATAATATTAGAAGTATACAATGTTATTATACAATAGTACTCAAGTACTAGAGTCAGACTACATATATTTCACTGAGGTGAGGTGAGGTGAAGTCGCTCAGTCGTGTCCGACTCTTTGTGACGCCGTGGACTGTAACCTACTAGGCTCCTCTGTCCATGGGATTCTCCAGGCAAGAATACTGGAGTGGATTGCCATTTCCTTCTGTATAATTAATTGGTAAAACAACCACATCAGGTTCATAAGATTAATAAAAGCTTTCATTAAAAAGGTAGACTGGAACATTATTTTATACATGGATACTTTTCAACTTTAAGAGATTTGGTAGGGGGGACATGGGATAATTTAGCAATATCNTGTATAATTAATTGGTAAAACAACCACATCAGGTTCATAAGATTAATAAAAGCTTTCATTAAAAAGGTAGACTGGAACATTATTTTATACATGGATACTTTTCAACTTTAAGAGATTTGGTAGGGGGGACATGGGATAATTTAGCAATATCACACACAAATGAACTATGGAACATATTTTTTTAAATAGCAATTAGTAATATTGTTTTAATTCATATGCACTATGAGAATGCAATGAGTGAGTTTCTTAGAAAATAAATCCAGGGTAATGTTATTGAGGCTCCTATTTCAGGATGAAGTACAAGGAATTAGTTCACTTGTAGTTAAATGATGTTTAACCATGAAAGTATTCTTAATAGTACTTTAATTTAGATGTGAAAGATATAAAGAAAAAAATTAATTTAGACAGAACACTAAAAATATCTAAACTAAGGAATAGGGGATAAAAAGGTNCTTTGTCAGCAAAGTAGTGTCTCTGCTTTTGAATATGCTATGTAGGGTGGTCATAACTTTTCTTCCAAGGAGTAAGCGTCTTTTAATTTTAGGATGTAGGCAGGAGAAATATGTCAAATGACTTGGAGGAGTAAAATGGTAAAGCTAGATATATTCTTGTAGGTCATCAAATGACTGTATACTTCAGAAATATCTAATATCTGAAAATACTGATATTCAGTGTTAAAAACTGGCTACGTTGGAGTCCCTGTTAATGAGACTCAGGACTTTGGACCAGATATATGGAACCCACTGATTATCTCAATTTAAAAAAGTAAAAAATGAAAAGAAAATCAGAGAATTTATATAACACTTAAAATGTCATAAACCAAGTAGTTACAGTATAATTTAAAGTCTGTAAAAATGATAGTGCCTTTGCAGAAACAGAAAAGGGCAGAAAAATAATTTGAGAAGGAAAGATTGCTGGCAGAAAATGATGAGTGTAGCTTTAGACATGCAAGGATTTCTGTTGCATGTTATCTCTGCTTTATATATATCTATCAGTCTAAAGAAAGGAAACTGACATTCTGTAAAACCATACTAAGAATGGCAACTTTTTTTGGATAAGAGATTTACAGTCATAACACTCAAAACTCTTTAACATTAAAACTAGATCATTAATGTAAACAATAATTAATACCTAGAGAGAAAACTTGGACTGTTTTAACAGATAACTCAAGAGGGATTGAGGGCTGTCCTACAGACATTTTGTTAATGTACAGAAACAACAGAGTACAAACACTGATGCAACCATTATTAGAAAGTCTCCTCAATTATGAGACAAAGCTAAAGAAGAAGAGTTCTGAGCCTAGGGGATATTGTGAAAATGAGCATGTGAGACAGAGCAAGTGTTACAAGCTGAAAACCCACTGAGTAAAATATAACCATGTCCAGTATTGGAGGACCAGTTTTTTTAAACCAAATTTCTCACTAGGAACAACTAGAAAATATAGAAGGCATATTAAAATAATCTGTCCATACTATATAGTGCAGGAAACTATAGTCAATATCTTATAATGCAAAATAAAAAGTATGTGCAGAGAGATTCATATATATATATATAACACAAAATCATTTTGCTGTACACTTGAAATTAACATGACATTGTAAATAAACTATAATTCAACTTCTGAAAATCTGTTCAAAATGATCCAAAGTCCAATAAAAGTGAGGATGTCTAGAACTACCATGACAAGAAAAGGATCCCTGAGGTGTGAACCACACAGCTTTTGTCTTAGAGTTTTGTCCAGTTAGTAAATAAAAAATTGAAGCCAGTCATAATAAAGGTAGTAAATTTATCCAGATTTGTTGAAATACATAAAGGATATATACTCAAGCAGTAATTAAACAAAAAATTAGATTTCATAGGTTTAAAGCATACTTTCAAACAAGTCAATTAAAATGGATTGAAATGCTACTGCAAATCAAAATAAACCTTCTCTGGAGAAAAAAAAATCAAGAATTTTAAATTATTTTTATAAAGCACAGCATCAAAATTTAATAAAAATAATGAGCATATAAATAAGAAAGAATAGTTTATCAAAAATGAACTATAAATTAATGTCAGTCACCCAATAAAGAATTAAACAAACACTGTAGACAATTTTGACCAAGAACTGGAAACTAAAAATTGTAACCAAATGGAAATTCTGCTAATAAAATATATATACATACATATAAACACACGTACACATACATATGGGAGTTACCAATAATAGATTTAATAGCAGACTAGCCATAGCTGAAGAGATAAACAGCAAACTGGTATATGTCATACAAAATATTGAACACAGAATAATAAAATGGCAAATGGATATAAAGAACAGAAAACAGTACAAAGGACACATAGTTCAGTTGCTCAGTCATGTCTGACTCTCTGTGACCCTGTGGACTGCAGCACACCAGGCCTCCCTGTCCATCAGCTCCTGGAGTCCACTCAAACTCAGATCCATTGAGTAGGTGATGCCATCCAGCCATCTCATCCTCTGCCGTCCCCTTCTCCTCCTGCCTTCAATCTTTCCCAGCTTCATGGTCTTTTCGAAACAAGGAGTCAGTTCTTTGCTTCAGGTGGCCAAAGTATTGGAGTTTCAGCTTCAGCATCAGTCCTCCCAATAAATATTCAAGACTGATTTTCTTTAGAACGAACTGGTTGTATCTCCTTGCAGTCCAAGGGACTCTCAAGAGTCTTCTCCAACACCACAGTTCAAAAGCATCAATTCTTCAGTGCTCAGATTTCTTTATAGTCCAACTCTCACATCCATATATGACTACTGGGAAAACCATAGCTTTGACTAGACAGACCTTTGTTGGCAAAGTATTGTCTCCACTCTTTAATATGCTGTCTAGGTTGGACATAACTTTTCTTCCAAAAGAAAAGACACACAGGTTAAGACTAAATTAGCTAATAACACAGTTAATTGGAACTTCATGATGAGAGTAGAAAAAGCAAGAAGCAATATTTGGAGAATAAAAATTTAAAACATTTAATAAATTCTTGTAAGATAAATAAAGTTCTAATTTGCATCACACAAACATAAAGTCTAGTAAGACAGACAATTTTGAAAATGATCAGCTGACCAGAGATCTTCAGTGCTGTATAGCTCATGTCTCAACGGGATTGAGTTTGAGCAAGCTCTGGGAGATGGCGAAGGTCAGGGAATCCCCGCATGCTGCAGTCCATGGGGTCTCAAAGAGACAGACACAATTGAGTGACTGAACAAAAAATAGCTTATGTACTACCTAAAGGAATATGAAGAGTGTGAAAAACTAAGGACTCCCTTGAATGTGATGAAGTTGACATCTAAAATTTTTATCATACATTAAATAGATCAAAAGTAGGTAATCTCTTTATTATACATATCTTAAAATAAAAATATTACATCACATATCTGTATGTACTGATGGAATCTAATCCCAGCAATCCGGCATCAATATTCTCCCTTAAAAAGAACAAATGAGCAATGTGTATGTGTGTGTGTGTGTATGTGTGTATGTATGTGTTGTGTGTGTGTTCTCTTCCTGAAGTCACCATTTCATTTCACTGTCCTACAAATTTTGTACTAATATATTACATTTTATTACTAAACATCTTTCTTTAATCACAGTCATGTCTCTACTATAAAAATCAATGATTGAAAATGTATATATTTTTTCTGAAAATTATAAATAATACAAAATTTTGTAGCATGAATTACATAAAATATAGTTTTCTAATAATGAAAATAATTTTTAAAATCACTATGATTTGAATTATTATAATTAATAATAATATACAATTAAATAGTTATATGTATTACAAGTACTGATAAATAACTTTTAAAGACAAATATTTTCTGTTCCTTGAAAATGCATGATTTAATGAATTGATAGAGCTTTGTTAATTACTGTGGGATTTTTCTAGAAATATAAATTAATATGAATTATTTTCAAAGTAAATTATTTGCCTTCTTTTAATTTTTATATATGTAAGCTCTAAGAACCCTAGAAAAGGAAATGACAACCCACTCCAGTATTTTTGCCTGGAGAATCCCATGGACAGAGAAGACTGGTCGGCTGTATCATGGGGTTGCAAGAATTGGACATGACTTACCGACTTCACCATCACCAAGCTCTAAGAAAATGTGTTCCGACATATCAATAGAC
>SJYW01028915.1:94618-128868 GCA_006410735.1 Raphicerus campestris | reverse complement strand
GCTCAGATTTCTTTATAGTCCAACTCTCACATCCATATATAACTACTGGGAAAACCACAGCTTTGACTAGACAGACCTTTGTTGGCAAAGTATTGTCTCCACTCTTTAATATGCTGTCTAGGTTGGACATAACTTTTCTTCCAAAAGAAAAGACACATAGGTTAAGACTAAATTAGCTAATAACACAGTTAATTGGAACTTCATGATGAGAGTAGAAAAAGAAAGAAGCAATATTTGGAGAATAAAAATTTAAGACATTTAATAAATTCTTGAAAGATAAATAAAGTTCTAATTTGCATCACACAAACATAAAGTCTAGTAAGACAGACAATTTTGAAAATGATCAGCTGACCAGAGATCTTCAGTGCTGTATAGCTCATGTCTCAACGGGATTGAGTTTGAGCAAGCTCTGGGAGATGGCGAAGGTCAGGGAATCCCCGCATGCTGCAGTCCATGGGGTCTCAAAGAGACAGACACAATTGAGTGACTGAACAAAAAATAGCTTATGTACTACCTAAAGGAATATGAAGAGTGTGAAAAACTAAGGACTCCCTTGAATGTGATGAAGTTGACATCTAAAATTTTTATCATACATTAAATAGATCAAAAGTAGGTAATCTCTTTATTATACATATCTTAAAATAAAAATATTACATCACATATCTGTATGTACTGATGGAATCTAATCCCAGCAATCCGGCATCAATATTCTCCTTTAAAAAGAACAAATGAGCAATGTGTATGTGTGTGTGTGTGTATGTGTGTATGTATGTGTTGTGTGTGTGTTCTCTTCCTGAAGTCACCATTTCATTTCACTGTCCTACAAATTTTGTACTAATATATTACATTTTATTACTAAACATCTTTCTTTAATCACAGTCATGTCTCTACTATAAAAATCAATGATTGAAAATGTATATATGTTTTTCTGAAAATTATAAATAATACAAAATTTTGTAGCATGAATTACATAAAATATAGTTTTCTAATAATGAAAATAATTTTTAAAATCACTATGATTTGAATTATTATAATTAATAATAATATACAATTAAATAGTTATATGTATTACAAGTACTGATAAATAACTTTTAAAGACAAATATTTTCTGTTCCTTGAAAATGCATGATTTAATGAATTGATAGAGCTTTGTTAATTACTGTGGGATTTTTCTAGAAATATAAATTAATATGAATTATTTTCAAAGTAAATTATTTGCCTTCTTTTAATTTTTATATATGTAAGCTCTAAGAACCCTAGAAAAGGAAATGACAACCCACTCCAGTATTTTTGCCTGGAGAATCCCATGGACAGAGAAGACTGGTCGGCTGTATCATGGGGTTGCAAGAATTGGACATGACTTACCGACTTCACCATCACCAAGCTCTAAGAAAATGTGTTCCGACATATCAATAGACCAAAAAAAAAAAAAAAAAGGAGACAGTTTTTTAAGCAATATAATCAGACTTTTATTGTAAGCAAAAAATAACTGCATAGTTAGTGCTGCGTCATTTATTATCTATTTGATAACACAGTCTTGTGCCAATTTTGCTGAAATAAAGCATTAGGAACCAACTGATGTGGAAAAGTATTTGTTACCTNTAAAAAAAAAAAAAAAGGAAACAGATAGTTTTTTAAGCAATATAATCAGACTTTTATTGTAAGCAAAAAATAACTGCATAGTGCTGCATCATTTATTATCTATTTGATAACACAGTCTTGTGCCAATTTTGCTGAAATAAAGCATTAGGAACCAACTGATGTGGAAAAGTATTTGTTACCTAATCACATGGATCATTCACTTTCTGGGAACTTTACCAAAAAATTACTACCAAAATTTAATAACTTTGAATTACTTCCGTTATCCTTTCACGCAAATGTACCTTATTTGATATGTTAAATTCTTAAGTGGGTGAAAAATTGGAATATCATTCATTTCAGTATGTATTTGCTAATACTTCCTATGAATTACATTTTGTCATATGTATTAAATGTATTTTCATCAATACTTTGGAGTAGTAGATATGGATCTTTCAATTAAAAAAAAAATGAGTCTGCTCTGAAACCTGATTGACAAAGCCAGAGAGAAAGGAGATAAATCCAGCTTACTCACTGCCAGGAAGCATTTGATTTCATTTGTTTTCAGTCAAAATCAGTGTGCTAATGTGTAATGCATCTCTCGGACGTCTCATTTATGAATGTCAATTCTAACATAGATAGTTAAGTCATGGAATTCATTTTGAATTTTGGCCTAATGCTGTACCTCAGTAATTCTTATTGATGCTTTCTTTGTTCCAATAAAATCCTACTTCAGGAACAATTCTTTTTCTTCTATAAGACCAGAGCTTCAGAAGAAGAAGGTCAATAATAGAGCTGAACTCAATATCTCCAAATGGACCACACACTGATTCTAGTGCTTCACCTCATGCTTACAAGCAAAACACAAGGTCTCTCTCACACACACATCATCTATACCTATGCACAGCTATCCATAAAACCAGCTAACTATGAAAGACACATAGACCTATGGTAGTACTTTAATAAAAGATTCTTCTGAAACATCCGTTTTTGCAGTTGCCACATATAGTGACCCAGGGTTTTATAAATACTTTCAAAGAGATGTACCATGGTAACATTCTGGAATTGGTGAGTGTTTTGCATTCTTTTTTTTTTTCTTTTTAGTGGAGAAGGCTTACTATTTTTTGTTATATACTATTTATATACATATATTCAATATCTATTAANGGTAGTACTAAAGATTCTTCTGAAACATCAGTTTTTGCAGTTGCCACATATAGTGACCCAGGGTTTTACAAATACTTTCAAAGAGATGTACCATGGTAACATTCTGGAATTGGTGAGTGTTTTGCATTCCTTTTTTTTTTCTTTTTAGTGGAGAAGGCTTACTATTTTTTGTTATATACTATTTATATACATATATTCAATATCTATTAAAGGTGAGACTGAATAGGTAAATCAGCATGATATTTATAAGTACAGATGAAATTTAAGAAAGAAAGAGTATAGGGGATATTGAGGGTCTTGATATTGATTTTCACAGTATTATCTTTGCAAGGGACTTTGTGTACTGTGGTACAAATATAGTTGTAACTAGTCCTAGCAAGTAGTAAAAGGTGAAAGAGATGAAGTTTTCTGCCTTACATAAATTGAAGGGAATAGAAAAAATAGTCACATAAAAGGGGCATGTCTCTTCATTCATTCCTTGTGCTGATTTTTTTCCAAGGCTGACAGGAGGCAGAAGTTTTGTGTTTAAATATTATGTTCTTAATACTGAACACAGTAAATCAATAGTATTAATCCACAAAGATAAAAATCAAAAATGTTAATAAATAAAATTGGATCAATTGAAATAAATATGTTTGATATAAAAATTCCTTGTCTTTTTTCTAGTAAAATTAATACTCTGATGGAAAGTCAATACATTTTAAAAAGGGATGAATAGTAGAGAATTATAGGTAATAGTGAGAGACTGTGCTTCTATTTAAATTAGAGAAANGAAATAAATATGTTTGATATAAAAATTCCTTGTCTTTTTTCTAGTAAAATTAATACTCTGATGGAAAGTCAATACATTTTAAAAAGGGATGAATAGTAGAGAATTATAGGTAATAGTGAGAGACTGTGCTTCTATTTAAATTAGAGAAAATATGTCAATAACTTTGAAGCTAAGATTGACAATAATAACTTGGATAGCATTTTGAGTTTAAAAATTTAAGCACTTTCTCTGTGACTTTGTACAATTTAAATTGAATGAAATCTATTTATTACTTAAGTTAAATTTAAATAACCTGATGCCTTTAAATTTTTAGATGGAAAAATTGAGGGAAAAACCTATAAATTTCTGAAATTTTAAACATTTTTATGTAAAATTGAATAATGCAAATATAGCTTTAATTTAAGCAATTAAAGAAGGTAGACTAGAGAAGAACAACGTAAAATTATCCCTTTGATCGGTGAATTAAATTTAGATTATGTGTCATCAAAAAGGCATTTTTGAGCTTATTCAGCTAGTACATGTTTAAGCATGTGGATACATAACCTTTCCCTGTCTGTATGAATGAGTGATATACACATGCTTAAACATTTAGGGAATAAAATAAAATTATGGTTTAAAAATTTTCCCTATTGAATTATTTCACAAAGTATAGTAATAGAAAGAAGACAATAAATTATTACCATTATCACAAACCTATCTTTATAAAAGAAATAATGCAAGTATAAATATTTTGTTAATATACTCTTAAGTATATAACTATTTGTCAGAAGAGAAAGGCAGCCTTAGCTATCATATTGTTATGTTTAAAATGTCGAAATTTCACATTACAGTATACTCAAATATGGTTACAATTTTTATCAGAATCTAGGCAGGAAAAGGGCTCCCCCTGTGCCTCAGCTGGTAAAGAAGCCTCCTGCAAGGTGGGAGACTTTTTTTGATCCCTGGATTGGGAAGAGCCCCTGGAGAAGGGAAAGGCTACCCACTACTGTAATCTGGCCTAGAGAATTCCATGGACTGTACAGTCCATGGAGTTGCAAGGAGTCCAACACAACTGAGCAAATTCCACTTTCACTTTCATGAGAAAAAAGTTAAAGCTCAAGGAAAGCGAAAGAAAACTGCTATTTATTGAGACAATGATTACTGTGTGGAACAAAAATATTATCACAATGTATTTTCAATTCTTATCAATTATTTGATTTAAAAAGCAAAGTGAATTTTGACATTCTCTTCATCTGGTCTAGAAGAATGTTTATATCAGTTAAAGATTAAGAGCGTTTTATAAGAATTTTAAAAGCCTAATACTGAACATACAGCTTATTTAAAAAAAAAAAAAAAGAAGAAGAAAGAAATCACAACTGGATAACTGTCATTCGGGCTCATAGAGAATTAGTGAAATTTCAGCTACATACCTTGCAACTGAATCTTATTCTCAGGACTCTGAACCAGAACAGAACTGACAGAATCTAGGTTGTCATAGTTACTGCAGCCAAGAGGACCCGTTCGTGTTTCTGTTACCTGAAGAACAAAACATCAACTTTATTATACGTACCAGACCTTACCATGTTCTTTCCATTCAATCTATTAATAGTTGTCACACACACATACATTGGACAGTAAACATCGCTAAAAGGTCTAGGATCTGATACACATCAACAATTCACCTAAGCAGAAAGAAGACAAATGATGCCTTTATCTTCAATTCCATTTCCTTCCCTTTGGCCACACATCAATCTTCAGAGAAAATAATAGAAGCCGTCTTTAGTCAACACCATCACTCATATAAGGTTACCGAATTTGCCAAGACTGAATTTACCAAGATAATGACAGAGCATGCTCTTTTAGGTAAAAGCAAGTTTTGACTCATATGAGACTAGTTTCTTGTTTGTTCATCTCTCATCAATAAATCAAAACCATCTTCCAGGCTACTGTCTAAAGACTGATTTTATTATTTCATTTTTCTACTTAAAAATCTACTATTTCCTACTCTTTTATGCTGGTATCAATATTTAAACTCTTCTGCTTGGCCTCCATCTGCCCCTCTTTTCCCAGAAGGCAGGCAATTTTGCCGTCCAGTTGGACTTTGTTAATAATCTGCCTTTGCTTATACAACATCCTTCACCTTATCCCACCTTTCTCCTTTTAGATAAATTGATTTTTTTTTTTTTACCCTCAAGATTAACCTTGTGTTCAAATACCTACACAAAGTAGTCCCTAACGATTCCCACTTGTATTACTTCACCATTTGTATAAAGTTATGGTTTGCAGAGTCCAGCCTTAGCACTTAATTATGGAATCACATAGAGTGTTTTTGTTTCCCCCCATGGGTATTGTGGGATGAACAGTATCAGAAGAGATGTTTAAGTGATTATATCAGACTGGAAATTTATCCTGAGGATATTTTTTTTAATACAAATATATTTTAAAGCAGAGGAGTATTATAATCATTTGGGGGTTTTTAAAAAATACTCTCAGCAACCAGAAAGGTTTGCAAAACATTGTTGATCTCATTTCATTTCACAGTCCACAGCCACACAATGGCTTCCCACCTCGCTCAGAATGAAAGCCAGAGCTCTTTGGTATAACTAAAAAGATGCTGTATTTTCAAGATTCCCAATACCTCTCTAACTCATCTCTCTCCCTCATCATTTACTCCATCCCAAGCACAATGGCTTCTTTGCTGTGTATTTGACTTGCTGTTCCTATATCTGAAATGCTCTTCCTCAAAATATTTCTGAGCTCACTCCTTCACTTTCTTCATTTCTAGTCAATTGTGTCTCTCTCCGGATCACTTGGACTAACCAATGTTAAATGAACATACCTTCCCACATTTCCTTTTTCCAACTATTATTTCCTCTGCTCCTTACCTTGTTCTATCTTTTCCACAGTAGTTTTCAGCTTATAACATGCTGTATAATTTATTCATTTATCATGATAATTGTCAACACCTCTCATTAGAATGCAAGCTCCATCAAGCACAGGGCATATTGCTTATTTGTTTACTGAAGTATTTGCCATACAAATCACGCTCTTGTGTAAACCCACAGGTATTAATACTAAGACAAAAACAAGAGGACAGTGTGAGGGGAAAGCCAAACCTAGGAAGGCATTAATACTGTTATTAAGATAATGAAGGCCTGAGTGGGACAGTGGCAATATCATTTATCTGAAGAAGATGGGTTTTGAAAAACTAGAAGTAATAAGATTATGAAACACTGAGAATGAAGTTTCTAGACTAAGTGATAACATTAAAATATAAGGCAAAGAAACTCCATTGTGAAGAGCATGTATGGAAGGCTGATTTTGACCATTTTGACTCTGACTTGAACAACAAAATAATTAACCTCCAATTAAAATAAATAAATTTATATTTAAACAAATACTATGGGCAGGGTGGTGGGAGGGATGTTCAAGTGGGAGGGAACATGGGTAAATGTATGTCTGATTCATGTTGATGTTTGGTAGAAACTAACAGAGTACTGTAAAGCAATTATTCTTCATTCAAAAATAAATATTTTAAAATTTAAAAACAGAGAAGTGACAATGTGGTATATTTCTTGGAAGCTATGTCCAACATGGAATCACTATTTTGGGAGTCAAAAACACATAGGTGATAATCAAAGACAGGGCAGCAATGGACATG
The DNA here is from genome assembly GCA_006410735.1 of Raphicerus campestris. Taxonomy (NCBI): domain Eukaryota; kingdom Metazoa; phylum Chordata; class Mammalia; order Artiodactyla; family Bovidae; genus Raphicerus; species Raphicerus campestris. Next base: position 121,711 of record SJYW01028915.1, on the reverse strand, counting down.
TCACCTTGGGTGCATGGAGAGAATGCATAATTGTATTAGGACAATTCTATCACATTTTCTAAACAGCAAGTCCTTTAAAATAACCCAGACTGGCTATGAGCACACACCAACCACTGGGGATGTGGTTTACTCTTTCTCTAACACCACATGAACCTGTGTGCTCATCTACTGCTGCTCTCCAATGGTGACACTGAATAGTCCTTATTTTGTTCAGGAGAATAATTTCTGATGTTGATGTGTCACATACAGCCATGTACATATGTATGTGTGTGTATAAAGAATATTAAATATAAATGATTCATAACAAAGAATAACAGGAGATTTTTCTGTCTCTGGGATTTCCCAGGCAAGAATACTAGAGTAGGTTACCATTTCCTTCTCCAGGGGATCTTCTCAATCAAGGGATGGAACTCATCTCCTGCACTGGCAGGCTAATTCTTTATTACTGAGCCACCTGGGGAGACCATTTAGAATTTGAGATAATATAAATCTTCATCTTGTTCTATCAGGTAGTTTATTTCCTCCCTCAACACACATCAAAAAAACACACATACCACATTAATACAAACAAACTCTAATACTGCCATTTTAAGGAAGCTTTCTAAATAAATATTCTCATTGACATATGAGATCTTAGAAATTGGTATGTAATCCTAGACAGCTAACTGTTGAGAGAGGATAAAAAAGATTATTTTATCTCATTACAGACAATTCCTAATTCAATTACTATGTTCTTGAGAATAAATATAGGGAATTTAAATAACAGTCTCACAAATTTTAAGAATATTTGAATGTCTCTGTGTGTGTGTTCAGTTTCTCGGTCATGCCCAACTGTTTGTGACACCATGGATGGTAGCCTGCCAGGCATATCTGTCCATGGGATTTCCCAGGTACTACCTCTATTCCTATCAATCATTTTATTCCTGCACCTCTAGAGTATACAGTAATAATAATAATAGTGCACATTCCTATTTATAATTTTATTTTATACTTTATCATTCATAACTGACTTCACTAATCATTGTTTGATTTAATATAAAGTTCAAAAACTCTAGCATGTTCAATGATGCAAATCTATTTTTCCAATTGTATTATTTTTTAAGAACCCTACATGTCAACTAACAAATATGTCTATAATATTTTATATTTTCAATGCTAATGAAAGGAATAAAAATGAAAAGAGAGTAATAAAAGCTAACTTAATGTATAAACATTTATATAAAGATGCTAACTCTCCAAAAATGAATTCTGTAGTTGTACTACAAATGATTTCAACTCTGTTTATCAGCGGGCAGATGACTCAGAGGTCTCCATATGTAATGTAACAAAGGAAGCTAAATTCAATAGCTAAACATAAAAATGATGAAGACTAACAATAACCCAGTACTGATAGCCTTCAGTGTTTTTAGAAATGACATGCAGAGTAAAAAACATGTTTTTCTTTTAATCAATTATCTCTTGGTGAGAGGATGCTGAAACAAAGGAAAATAGATTTTACGACACAAAAATGATATCCTCTTGAGGTGTTACATTGATTTGTGATTTTATCTGAATATCATGAGGAAAATTAAGGGCCTGGGAAGCTGAAGAGGGGTATTTTGTGTACAAGAATGGAAACTATGACTTGGCCAGCTGTAAAATCAAAACTTTTCAAAATGTACTGATATTTAGCAAAATTTGTCTTCACACTGCAACAAATGTGCTCTTCTCTAATTGACAACTGGTATAAACTGTTTTTAAATATGTTGTTAAAATTTAGAGAGGATATTAAAAGTATTAAGTGAAAAATATGACCATGTTTTCATTTCAACTTTTCCTATATTGTTTCTATTTTGTTTCATTAAACCACCATCTATCATTTTTACAATCAGAAAAGTTACAGAGAATAAAAGAAAATAAATAACCTTCTATTAAAAGGAATGGCTTGGAATTATATAAATAATAATACAAATTCAACTTTATTTAGGTTAAAATAAAATGGTATCATAATTCATTTGGAAATAAGCAAGCTTTGTTATTTTTGATCATTTTCTGAGCCTTACATATCCTAAAGGTAATAGCAGCACCATGCCATAAAAATGAATTGGATTTATAAAATTAATTCAATAAGAATCAGATTTGCTTGAATCTCAAGCAAAAAAAAGAATAAAAAAAAGTTAAAACAATGAAAAAAAAAGTGGAACCAAAAAGGGTAATCAAACAAAAAACACACAACATTCTTAAAGTAAAACAGTATTATTAGAGATTCTGTTGTTTTATTAGTAAAATTATCACATTATATCTTTAAAATATTTCCGATCATCATTAGAACTCCACCACTTAGTAGATCTAAGTTTCAAGTTTCTACCTGGTGAAATAGTTAAAATTTATCTTACGGTCTGAAGAGTTTGTGAAGAAACATGAGATAACCAATGCTATGTGCTTATCATGGGCCTGGAGGACAGTAATGATTGCACAGCAAGTGTTAAGTATGTGTAACTGTTTACTTTTGAAAGTCAGAGGCACCAGTGGTAAACTTTTGGGAATCATTAACAGCCTACTTCTAAGACTATAAAATTGTAATATTTCTTTTTCTGATATCAGGGCTGCATATTAACATTTTTCTTTGAAAAGAAAATAAGAGTGCCTATATTTTAGATAATCCTAAATCAAGTTTTAGTTATGTCTGACTCTTTGCAACCCCATGATATTTTGCCCACAAAGCTCCTCTGACCATGGAATTCTCCAGGCAAGAATCCTGGACTGGGTAGCCAGCCATTCCCTTCTCCAGAGGATCAACCGCACCCTTAAATGAGGCTATGCACAAATTTTACAAATCACATCAATGTGAAAATCAAGCACAATATATTAAGAATAATCCATAAGACTAAACCTAAGACAATAATATAGAAAAAAATAGGCAGTTTGATTGCATAGAAAAGGATAGAACATCAGCAATTACACTGAAAACAGAAAAAGTTGCCTTAACTCGAGCATAGAAGACAACTAATGAGTCTCAGAAAAGTATGCTTGTATGAGAAAACCTTTATCCACATTGAATGGAAAAAAGTGATACAAAATGCATATGAAGTTTGTAAAATTATACCTACATATACTATTATATACTACAAATAGCTCTGTGAAACTGCTATTATTCCAGGCTTTCTTCAAATGGAAAAAAAAAATTAGTTCATCATTTTGACTGAACTAATTATTTATCAGAAACTCAATAAAATGTATAATTGTATTAATAGTATATCTCTTATTGCAAATCCGTAAATGCACATTTTTTAAAGTTTTAATGTTCACAGAAATTTTATCTAAACTTAAGAGGGGGCAGTATTTTTACCTCATACCCCCCCAAAAAAGACAAGAATGTGTCTATTTTCTATTACAATGACTTGTCATTTCTAGACTATTTATTGATCATATGATAAGAACATGGAATAGCAGGATTTTTGTTTGTTCCAACCTGTCATTTTTAATGGCAAAATTAGTACATGTTTATGTTGGAAATTCAAGCAGTGAAATAAATTGAAAACTGAGAGAAACAATTGCTTTCCCTGATTACATATTTGCTTTCAACTTTTTACCAGGCTTAAAAATGGTTGTGATTAGGAGTAATTCCTATTCAGGGCCAGTGTTTATTCATAGCATCAAATTTTCATGTGTTTTATTATTTACAACCACTTTTTCTTTAAGAATATTATATTCAATTGGTTCCAAAGTTAGAGTATATTGAAAGTTTTAAAAAAATTTCATATCTCCATTCATTATGTATACGGAACAATAGATAAGTAAGTGTAATTCATTTACAAACAGTTATGCTCAGAAAGAAAACCTAATATCTTCCTTCTGCATTCAATTGTCTTCTCTACAATCTTACATCTTAGCCATATAATACAAAACAAGTGCTAACATTTAAGAGAGGATCTTGCTAACCTATGTTATAGCAAAAGAAACCATCTACACAGGGGTTGGTGTGGGAGGACTAATGAAATTGATTATTGGTGTCTATATCCAGATGAGGGCTTCCCTGGTGGTTCAGAGGTTAAAGCTTCTGCCTCCAATGTGGGGAAACCCAGGTTAGATCCCTGCACTTCATTAGCAGATACTGCCTACAGTTTTTAAGGTGGACCACATTTTTTCACATTTCCCTCAGAAACACTCTACAGAAATAATCCTTCTAATCTTTAATCACCTCACACACTATAATGGTACTGATGAGCCCATTTGCGTGGCAAGAATAAAGATACAAACGTAGAGAACAGACTTGTGGGCACCACAGGGGAAAGAGAGGGTGGGGCTAATTGAGAGAGTAGCACTGAAACACACACATTNTAATCACCTCACACACTATAATGGTACTGATGAGCCCATTTGCGTGGCAAGAATAAAGATACAAACGTAGAGAACAGACTTGTGGGCACCACAGGGGAAAGAGAGGGTGGGGCTAATTGAGAGAGTAGCACTGAAACACACACATTACCATATGTAAAATAGCTAGCTAGTTGCTGTGTAGCACCAGTGTTCTCTGACAACCTAGAGGGATGGGTGGGGGTTCAAGAGGGAGGGGGCCTATGGATACTTATGGCTGATTCACGTTGTACAGCAGAAACCAACACAACATTGCAAAGCTATTATTCTCCAATGGAAAATAAACTTCAAAAATAAAAATTAAAAAAATAGAAGAAAAATTTTGTTGAGAGTAAGACTAGAGGACATCAACCATATTTGTCTCATATTGCAATTTTATGTCTTAACAAGGTTTCTCATTTAATATAAAAACAAATATTTTTTCAAATATATATATATATGCATTTTTGTATAGATTTTTATATCAAAAGTTACTCATTTTACTATCTCTTTATCAAAAATGTCAGTTAATATAATTGTATTCCAACAAGTGACTCAATATGTAGAATATATGAAGAAATCCATATGATCTCTGGTTTCCAGTTCTGCATATAAGGAGCTTGGAAGTTGCCATTACCTCCTCATAACAAGTAAAACAGATGGGAAAATCCACAAGTCTTCTTACATCCATAAGAAGGAAACAAACTGCTGCTCCAAGATTGGAAAGACAGGCAGGGAATACAGGGAGTCACAGTACAAAGTAGAAATTCATGTTGAAACAATCGTAGGAATCAGTGCTAAGATAAGAACATCTGAACTTCCACTGACAAATTGTTGACAGCAAATGTGTGGAAGGGCTTCCCTGCTGGTGGCTCAGACAGTAAAGAATCTGTCTGCAGTGTGGAGGCCTGGGTTTGTTCCCTGGGTTGGGAAGATATCCTGGAGAAGAGACTGGTTACCAATTCCAGTATTCTTGCCTGGAGAATCCCACGGACGTAGGAGCCTGATATGCTACAGTCCATGGGACCACCAAGAGTCAGGCACAACTTAGTGACTAACACACACACACACACAGTGTGTGTGTGGAAAGTTTGGGAATTAAAAATAACAGAGAGATCTGGTCATAAGAAGACTTTCCACCATTTTCTGAGATTTAACTCAAGGAACTCAACCAGCTTCCTACAGTAAATTTTTAAGAATAATATCCTCTTGCTTTCCATTGTGGGGTGGAAAAGAAACCATTTTGAAATACTCTAGAATGCTCAGATCTCCTCTGTCCTCATAGAAAGCTAGATAATAAGAGGTTNAGATTTAACTCAAGGAACTCAACCAGCTTCCTACAGTAAATTTTTAAGAATAATATCCTCTTGCTTTCCATTGTGGGGTGGAAAAGAAACCATTTTGAAATACTCTAGAACGCTCAGATCTCCTCTGTCCTCAGAGAAAGCTAGATAATAAGAGGTTAACTTTCTACAGGGTTATGTAGTCTGAGTGACCTAGGGGAAGGGAAATACCTGATTCTAGCCCTTTCTAGCCATCTTGTTCCATTCCAAGTTTGAGGGAGGAAAAGTCTGAGACACTTTTATGAATTTTGCAGTCCAAAGGCATAAACTCTATAAAAAATGACCAAACGATAGGATAATAGAATGTTTCCCTTTCTCCACACCTCATCATCACATTACTCAAGACCTGTTTCTAGCCATTTCTTTTACCCATCAATCACATTCAGCTACCAAGAAAAAGTTACAAGCAATATCAAGAGGCACAAAACACAATCTGATGAGACAGAGCAAGCATCAGAACAAGACATGACAAGGATGCTGGAATTATCAGATCAAAAATTTTAAATTACTATAATTAATACACTAAGAGCTCTAATGGATAAAATAGTATATAAAAACAGATACACAAGTTAAGTAGAGAGAAGAAAATCCAAGAAAGAATGGGAAAAAATGCTATAGGAAAAACAAAACAAAACAAAACATCATAATGGAAAAGAAGAATACCTCTGATGGATTCATTAGTCAACAGATCTGAGGAAAGAATCTCTGAGCTAAAGGATTTATCAATAGCAACCTCAAAAATCAAAAGTAAAGACAACAAAGACTAAGTGTTTTTTTGTTTTTTTTTTTACAAAGGGATAAAATATCCAATGACTGAGGAACAAACACAAAATGAGAATTCCAGAAAGAAAAGAAAACAAGGAAGAGGAAAAAAAAAAAGAAAGAAACAAGAATGACCTAGAATTTCCCTCAGATTAATGTCTAAGATCAAACCAAAGATCCAGGATACTTAGAAAACACCAAATAGAAAAAAAAAAAAGGTCTAAAACTAAACTAAGCATATCATTTATAAATTATTAAAAAATCAAAATTAAAGAATAAATCCCGAAAGAACCCAGAGGAATAAAATATGTTACCTACAGAGGAACTAACATAAGAATTACATCTGGCTTCTCAGAAACAAAATGAGACACTGAAATATTTATATTGTTGAGCAAAAATCCTATCAGCCTAGAATTTTGTGTCCTATGAAGTTATCCTTCAAAAATGGAGAAGAAATATACATTTACAGAAAAAAATTGAGAAAATTTGTTGTCAGTAGACTGGTCTTGCAAGAACTGTTACAAGAAGCTCCTTATAAAGGAAAATGTTTAAAATATTATAGCTCAGAAACTCAGGTCTATGTAAAGAAGAACATCAAAGAAGGAATAAATGAAGACAAAATGAAAACTTTTGTTTTTCTTATTCTTACTTGATTGAACTGATAACAGTTTGTTCAAAATAATAATACCTAAATATACATATTATGTGTGTATATACATACATACATATATATATACACACACATATATATACATACATATATATATATAAAGTGTGTATGCTTATAGATAGACAAAAGTTAGGCTCAGTTCAGTTCAGTCCACTTGCTCAGTCATGTCGACTCTTTGTGACCCCATGAATCGCAGCACGCCAGGCCTCCCTATCCATCACCAATACCCGGAGTTTACTCAAACTCATGTCCATCTAGTCGGTGATGCCATCCAGTCATCTCATCCTCTGTCGTCCCTTTCTCCTACTGCCCCTAATCCCTCCCAGCATCAGAGTCTTTTCCAATGAGTCAACTCTTCTCATGAGGTGGCCAAAGTATTGGAGTTTTAGCTTTAGCATCATTCCTTCCAAAGAAATCCCAGGGCTGGTCTCCTTCAGAATGGACTGGTTGGATCTCCTTGCAGTCCAAGGGACTCTCAAGAGTCTTCTCCAACACCACAGTTCAAAAGCATCAATTCTTTGGTGCTCAGCCTTCTTCACAGTCCAACTCTCACATCCATACATGACCACTGGAAAAAACCATAGCCTTGACTAGATGAACCTTAGTCGGCAAAGTAATGTCTCTGCTTTTAAATATGCCATCTAGGTTGGTCATAACTTTCCTTCCAAGGAGTAAGCGTCTTAATTTCATGGCTGCAGTCAACATCTGCAGTGATTTTGGAGCCCAAAAATAAAGTCTGATACCGTTTCCACTGTTTCCCTATCTATCTCCCATGAAGTGATGGGATTGGATGCCATGATCTTCCTTTTCTGAATGTTGAGCTTTAGACCAACTTTTTCACTCCCCTCTTTCACTTTCAACAAGAGGCTCTTTAGTTTCTCTTCACTTTCTGCCATAAGAGTGGTGTCATCTGCATATCTGAGGTTATTGATAATTCTCCCAGCAATCTTGATTCCAGCTTGTGCTGCTTCCAGCCCAGCATTTCTCATGATGTACTCTGCATATAAGTTAAATAAGCAGGGTGACAATATACAGCCTTGATGTACTCCTTTTCCTATTTGGAAACAGTCTGTTGTTCCATGTCCAGTTCTAACTGCTGCTTTCTGACCTGCATATAGGTTTCTTAAAGGGCAGGTCAGGTGGTCTGGGATTCCTATCTCTTGAAGAATCTTCCACAGTTTATTGTGATCCACACAGTCAAAGGCTTTGGCATAGTCAATAAAGCAGAAATAGATTTTTTTTTTGAACTCTCTTGCTTTTTCCATAATCCAGTGGTTGTTGGCAACTTGATCTTTAGTTCCTCTGCCTTTTTTAAAACAAGCTTGAACATCTGGAAGTTCACGGTTCATGTATTGCTGAAGCCTGGCTTGGAGAATTTTGAGCATTACTTTACTAGCGTGTGAGATGAGTGTTCAATTGGTAACGTTAGGTTAATATGTACCATATTCATTATTGTTTCCTGTTTGTGGATCTTATTATTTGTTTCTACTTTTGTCTTTCATTCTTTGTCTTCCTTTTTTTGGTTTTAACAAAGCATTTTTCATTATTCCCTTTTCTCTCCTTTCTTAGCATATGGGTTATAATTCCTTCTTTTTTTATACATGTTCTTGTCATCATTCTGGAGCATGCACTTAGAAATTATAACTAATTCAAGTCTACTTTCAGATAACACTATACCACTTCATGGATAATGTGAGTAACTTATAATAATAAAATAAGCTTAATTTGTCCCTCCATCTCTTGTATTATTCTATTATTCTTCACATTCATTTCACTTAAATGAAATAACTATATTAATAATCAGTTTTGAACATCAACACACCAATTAAAAGACAGAGATTGTCAGAATGGAGCAGAAAACAAGGCCCAACTACATACTGTCCACAAGGAGGCCACTTCAAATTAAACGTACATTAAAAAATAAATAGAGAATATATAATAAAAAAAGTAACAGGATAATTATATAACTATCTTAATTTCAGACAGAGCAAAGTTTGAAACTAGTAGAGCTACAAGGGATAAGGAATGGCATCACACAATGATAAAACTGTCATCTCTCCAAGAAGATATAATAATACTTAATATCTATGTGTTTAACAACAGTGCATTGAGCTAGGTGAGGCAAAACTTTACAGAATTATAAAAAGAAATGGATGAATACAATAGCTTAGTTTCAGATTTCAACACCTTTCTTTTACAGATGAACAGGTCCAACAGGCAGAAATCTACAAATCAATAGCAAGATGGCAATGAAAGTGAAAGTGTTAGTCATTCCATTGTGTCCAAAACTTTGCGACTCTATGGACTGTAGCCCTCCAGGCACTTCTTCTCCATGGAATTCTCTGGGTCAAAATATTGGAGTTGTTGCCATTCCCTTGGGAAAGATCCAGGGGATCTTTCCAAACCAGGGATCAAATCTGAATCTCCCACATTTCAGGTGGATCCTTTACCATCTGAGCCACCCAGGAAGCCCAATACAGCAATAGCAATACTTAAAAAAAAAAAACAAAAAAAAAAACCCCTTAACAAAATAGATGATGCTAAAATCTGATGATCATGAAACTGCAGTTTCCTTATCAGTGGATTTAAAAGAACAATGAGCATTATCCGTTCTCAAATGGCTACAAATAGTATAAAGATAGAAAAGGCCAAGTATTGATAATAATGCAAAACAAGTAGAATTTTCATACACTCTACCCAGGAGTATAAATTGGTACAACCACTTCCACTTTAGAAAATTCTTTGTAACCATCTACTAAATAGATGTTCACACATCTTAAGAGCCAGCTGCTTCTGCTGCTGCTGCTGCTAAGTCACATTAGTTGTGTGCGACTCAGTGTGAGCCCATAAATGGCAGCCCACCAGGCTCGGCTCCTCCATCCCTGGGATTCTCCAGGCAAGAACACTTGAGTGGGTTGCCATTTCCTTCTCCAATGCATGAACACTAAAATGAAAGTGAAGTTGCTCAGTTGTATCCTACTCTTCGCTACCCCATGGACTGTAGCCCACCAGGCTCTTCCATCCATGGGATTCTCCAGGCAAGAGTGCTGGAGTGGGTTACCATTGCCTTCTCCCTTAAGAGCCAGACATACAGCCAAATATATAAATATATATATGAAAATGTCTGTAACCAAAAGAAACATGCAAATATGCTCACAGAAACACCGTTCTTAATAATCTATAACAGAAAATAATCAATTGTTAATAAATAAATTGATGCATAAGTAAACTGAGGATTCAAATACTGTACCACAATAAGAATAAAGTCAATGACACAGAATAACTAGAATGAATCTCACAAATATAATATCAGTTAAAACAAGTCACATATATTATACTTCCACTATCAAGAAGCTCAATATCAGATAAAAATAATCTATGATGTAAGAAGTCAGAATGTTGTTTAGACTTTGTGACTAGAAGTCACAGAAGAAGGTATAAGTGGGGCTTCTTGGATTCTGGCAATGTTTTAGTTTTTTATATAGATGTTGGTGTTTGAAAGACATTCCAAGAGCAACACAATCTGAACATGACTGTGTGCTTTCTATATGTATGCTTCATATCTGTAACATATTACCAATAAATGTTGTCTAATATTATTGTCCTAAATTACATCAGGGCAGGGACCTTGTCATTTAAGTCTACATCTCTGAATGCTCAGTCACGTCAGTCATGTCTGACTCTTTGCAACCCTATGGACTGTAACCTGCCTGGCTTCTCTGTCTGTGGAATTCTCCAGGTAAGAATACCAGAGTGAGTGATATCTATCTATTTATCTGTCATCTATGCATTTGTCATCTCTCTAATACTACAATATTAGCTTGTATCTTTGCAAATTTTCCTTTCAAAAGCACCTTTCAAATTTATTATTATTACAATGTGATTTTGCAAAAAGAAAGTACTAAAATCTGACACTGAATGATTATTAAAAATAAGAGTTATATTCAGATGATGAATATAATAGATTAACTTAATCAAAACACATCCTTATTAATTATATTAAAGTATCATATTTATTTTATTTCATTCAAGGCTACAATTATAACTATTCTATAATTACAGATTCATACATGATAAATCAGCCATCCACTAGGAACTAACTTCAAGATCAATAATTCTTATTTTTATTTTGTAGGTATTCATAATTTCAAAAAATGCTAAAAAGAAATTAGACATTTCCTAATAACCTCATCTATAGTAAAAGTGAAAATTGCTCAATTGTGTCAGACTCTGAGACTGTATGGACTATACAGTCCATGGACTTCTCCAGGGCAGAAACTGGAGTGGAGTGGATAGCCGTTCTCTTCTCCAGGGGATCTTTCCAGTCCAGGGATTGAACCCAGGTCTCTCACAATGCGGGTGGATTCTTTAAAAGCTGAGCCACCAGGGAAGCACAAGAAAAATATAATCATATAAGCAAGCTCTTTAAACTTCAATTTTTCCTAATGTTAATTAATTTTTAGTTTTACTTTGGTTAAAAAGTTCAGAAATTTTTCACAAATATCATATGTTTGACATTAAAAAGACAAGTGTTTACTGAATTTCCATAGCTAGTACTCAAAAGAGAATCTCTAATGATGACACTGGTATCAAAAAAGGACCCCATGGGTCTACTTGGAAAGACTTAAAAGCAATGAATTTTTAAACAAAATTAAAACCACTATTTCCCAAGAGTAGAACATTATTGGGAGAGTAAATATACTAAGAATTAGATTAAAACCCTCAAGATATTTTAATATCTTACTCTTTTTCTTACCACAAAATATTCTTTATGTTTCAATATGGAAATTATATAACTATAATCATCTACTTATATGTTGTCTTTTTTACTTATTTTACTATAAAATCCTTACTGATAGTTAAACACTGCCTGGCACATGGTAGAAATAATAATTGTGAAACAAATCTGTGGATATTTTACTTATTATTTAGAAATCTTTACTTAAAAATACTCTAACATTTTTGAAAATCTCTTGAAGAAAATGGTGTAGAGCCAGCATATATAAGTTTTAGTGCTATCAGGAGTCCTAGAAATCACGTAGACTCACTATGTTATTACACAAATGAGGTATCTAGAACCTAGGGAAGTTTTACTAACTCCCTATAACACAAGAAACGGAACTGGACTGGTTTTGACCCTTTTGACTTTAGAATCTTGCAACCATTTCAAATATCATGTTGGCTTTTCATTACTCTAGATTTGTTTCTGAAACTTTGCTTGCCTTAATCAATCTAATTCATTCTCTCTGACTTTCTTTCTCTCACTCTAGCAATAAAGTTATAACAAAGCGCAATTTAATTGATCTGGATTGAAGTACAAGTCAATTAGAATAATGTAATATCTTGGGTCATTCTCATGAACAATAAATATTGCTTTGAATGTACTGGTTAATATAATTTTGATGGAAAGCCAAGTGAGTTAGCTATTATTATAAGTACTAATTCATTAATGCCTTGAAATATAACCCTCCATATATTCTTAAATTACGCTACCCCAGGCTTTTAAAAAGTAACATACAAGTGTTGATTACTTTCTGTGTTAGTGTGTTACGTTGTGTCAGTCATGTCAGACTCTTTGGCACCCTACGTTTTGTATCCTTCCAGGCTCCTCTGTCCATTGGATTCTCCAGGCAAGAATACTGGAGTGGGTCGCCATGCCCTCCTCCATCACTTTGCCCACAAAGGTCCATATAGTCAAAGCTGAAGTTTTTCCAGTAGTCATGTATGGATGTGAGAGGCAGAGCATAAAGAAATCTGAGTGCCAAAGAATTCATGCTTTTGAACTGTGATGCTGGAGAAGACAATTGAGTCTCTTGGACAGCAAGGAGATCAAACCAGTCAATCGTAAAGGAAGTCAATCCTGAATATTCAATGGAAGGACTAATACTGGAGCTGAAACTCTAATACTTTGACCACCTGATGCAAAGAACTGACTCATCAGAAAAGATCCTGATGCTAGAAAAGACTGAAGGCAGAAGAAGTGGGGAACAAAGGATGAGATGGTTGGATGGCATCACCAACTCAATGGACCTGAGTTTCAGAAAATTCCGAGAGATGGTGAAGGACAGGGAAGACTGGCATGCTGCAGTCCATGGGGTCACAAAGAGTTGGACATGACTTAGCAAATGAACAACAAAGAATGAAAAACAATGGAGAAAAAGTATGTGAAATAAAATATTAAGTATCAAGAATCCACCTGATAATGAAGGAGGCCCAAGAGACATGGGTTCAATCCCAGGGTTGGGAAGATACCGAGAGTAGAGAATGACAACCCACTCCAGTATTCTTGCCTGGAAAGCTCCATGAACAGAGGAGCCTGGTGGGCTATAGTCCACGGGGTTGCAAAAGTCAGACACAACTGAACACAAATACAAACACAAATATTTAATACAAAAGACATGGCACACATTTCATTTAGAAATAAAATAGAGTATATATTCTTGGAGAGTAACCACTTCGTGTGGTTCCCATTTGCTATTATGAGTCTAGGCATGGGTACAATGATTGACCTATTTTTCATACCCTATAAATTATCCTCTTTCAAAATAATACACATGTATATGACCCACAAACACTCACATGGAAATCTGTTGAGAAAGACTATGCTTTTCCCTTGAGCACACATTAAAATACAGAATTGCACAGGAAGCTAGAAAAGAGTTTTCTCAGGTTCCTAAAGTTTCTATCCAGTATGATATGGAATATGGTGAACTGGACACAGTTTCTTTGGAACAAGTCCAAGCAACATCAGGACATCCTTATGCTTAAACCATAGTTACCATGGAAATTAAATGTCTGGCACTTGATTGGTCTTGGGCAGGCCAAATCTATAAGCTCATTCCTACAGATGCTATTTTGATGTATTTTAAAATAAAACAAAGCTTAAAATCACAGCAATTTCAAGAAAACTCTATAGCAAAAAATAGCTTTCATTAGATTCTAACTACATGTATATATATTTATAAAACTGACATTTTAAAAAATATTACATTTTGATAGCTATAACTGACTACCTTACATAAATGATGAACTTGAACCACATTGTATGAAGTTTAAAGGGATATTTTCATTGTACTATAGTTAGCTAAGAGTTTTCTGATGTATTCAGTATTAATGTGAAAGCATAAAACCTCACTGCCACAGGGCAGTTACAAACAATGGACACAGACTGCAACCCAGCTCAGGATTGTGGCCTGCCATCTGCGTTCTGGCAAGAGTTATTAGGCCACCACTGCACATGTTGCTGTTACTATAAGCTTGAATGCCGAGTCCACCAGACCTGAGAAATTACACTTTAGGGAACTCAGGAGCCAGAGGTTCTTTTCTGTTGCTTCACATAAAAAAATAGATGTAATCTAAAAGAGCATTTATTACATTTTTTAAAGAAATGCAACAGAAGAGATAAAATATTAAGAATGATTTTATTTTCTTTATTGTTTATTCTATGACTTGCAGTCTCATTGGCTTTAGGTTATTATAGCTACTTAAAATTATCACAGATTTTAAAATGTAATGGCAATTTCAGAATTCAAGTACTATTTTTTTTTGGAGTTGGTATAAATCATCACATAAAACTAATAGTGTTTTTTGCAATCATTTTTGACAATGATGTTGTCAGCTAGACTACATAAGTGAAAATATAAAGTAATAGTTATAAGAAAAGCTACACTGAGTATAACAGCATCATTGAAAAAATGGGATTAAAAGTCTTCAGCCCATTTTGCCACTCCCTTGGAGACAGTAATCTCTAATTGTAAAAGAACACACACACACACACTTGGCATGTTCCCTCTGGTCTTTCTCATTCATTTCTCAAATAATTTCTGTACTTCTTTATCCAACCACTCCAAGCCACTCTATCTTGACGTGTTTTCTCTCTTCTTTGATGTAGTAAACAAAGAAACAGTTAGACTGAATATACCAAAGACATTACAGACACTAAGCAAATGCCACTACGTTCACAAACAAAATTTCCTGCCAGGACCAGGGAGCAAAGGATAACACCAAGGAGAGCCACTCACTCCATTAATTCCTGTTGTATAATTTATTTGATCAGTATATTTCTAAATGGGATTTATATTTCTAAATCTACCCAATCAGCCCAATTGGTCCTCACCTGAAGTCTCAGTCAAGCAGTGAACTGTGAGCTGATGCTCCGAATGATATACACACTTACCAACTGAATGATCTATTTTGCTTCCTTTTGACACTTTAGCTAAAAATGTGCAGATGCAAACGTCAAGTGCTGAAGGAAAAGCACTCGTCACCATATTAAGGATGATGGCAGCTGAATCAAAGGTGCTGCCAGTCCACTGTGGCTGGTAGGGCACAACGAGCACACCCCGGGACAATCTGTCACTGTCAAAATGCCAACCGCAAATGCTCTGCCATACTAAGACACTAACNATATACTTCCACTATCAAGAAGCTCAATATCAGATAAAAATAATCTATGATTTAAGAAGTCAGAATGTTGTTTAGACTTTGTGACTAGAAGTCACAGAAGAAGGTATAAGTGGGGCTTCTTGGATTCTGGCAATGTTTTAGTTTTTTATATAGATGTTGGTGTTTGAAAGACATTCCAAGAGCAACACAATCTGAACATGACTGTGTGCTTTCTATATGTATGCTTCATATCTGTAACATATTACCAATAAATGTTGTCTAATATTATTGTCCTAAATTACATCAGGGCAGGGACCTTGTCATTTAAGTCTACATCTCTGAATGCTCAGTCACGTCAGTCATGTCTGACTCTTTGCAACCCTATGGACTGTAACCTGCCTGGCTTCTCTATCTGTGGAATTCTCCAGGTAAGAATACCAGAGTGAGTGATATCTATCTATTTATCTGTCATCTATGCATTTGTCATCTCTCTAATACTACAATATTAGCTTGTATCTTTGCAAATTTTCCTTTCAAAAGCACCTTTCAAATTTATTATTATTACAATGTGATTTTGCAAAAAGAAAGTACTAAAATCTGACACTGAATGATTATTAAAAATAAGAGTTATATTCAGATGATGAATATAATAGATTAACTTAATCAAAACACATCCTTATTAATTATATTAAAGTATCATATTTATTTTATTTCATTCAAGGCTACAATTATAACTATTCTATAATTACAGATTCATACATGATAAATCAGCCATCCACTAGGAACTAACTTCAAGATCAATAATTCTTATTTTTATTTTGTAGGTATTCATAATTTCAAAAAATGCTAAAAAGAAATTAGACATTTCCTAATAACCTCATCTATAGTAAAAGTGAAAATTGCTCAATTGTGTCAGACTCTGAGACTATATGGACTATGCAGTCCATGGACTTCTCCAGGGCAGAAACTGGAGTGGAGTGGATAGCCGTTCTCTTCTCCAGGGGATCTTTCCAGTCCAGGGATTGAACCCAGGTCTCTCACAATGCGGGTGGATTCTTTAAAAGCTGAGCCACCAGGGAAGCACAAGAAAAATATAATCATATAAGCAAGCTCTTTAAACTTCAATTTTTCCTAATGTTAATTAATTTTTAGTTTTACTTTGGTTAAAAAGTTCAGAAATTTTTCACAAATATCATATGTTTGACATTAAAAAGACAAGTGTTTACTGAATTTCCATAGCTAGTACTCAAAAGAGAATCTCTAATGATGACACTGGTATCAAAAAAGGACCCCATGGGTCTACTTGGAAAGACTTAAAAGCAATGAATTTTTAAACAAAATTAAAACCACTATTTCCCAAGAGTAGAACATTATTGGGAGAGTAAATATACTAAGAATTAGATTAAAACCCTCAAGATATTTTAATATCTTACTCTTTTTCTTACCACAAAATATTCTTTATGTTTCAATATGGAAATTATATAACTATAATCATCTACTTATATGTTGTCTTTTTTACTTATTTTACTATAAAATCCTTACTGATAGTTAAACACTGCCTGGCACATGGTAGAAATAATAATTGTGAAACAAATCTGTGGATATTTTACTTATTATTTAGAAATCTTTACTTAAAAATACTCTAACATTTTTGAAAATCTCTTGAAGAAAATGGTGTAGAGCCAGCATATATAAGTTTTAGTGCTATCAGGAGTCCTAGAAATCACGTAGACTCACTATGTTATTACACAAATGAGGTATCTAGAACCTAGGGAAGTTTTACTAACTCCCTATAACACAAGAAACGGAACTGGACTGGTTTTGACCCTTTTGACTTTAGAATCTTGCAACCATTTCAAATATCATGTTGGCTTTTCATTACTCTAGATTTGTTTCTGAAACTTTGCTTGCCTTAATCAATCTAATTCATTCTCTCTGACTTTCTTTCTCTCACTCTAGCAATAAAGTTATAACAAAGCACAATTTAATTGATCTGGATTGAAGTACAAGTCAATTAGAATAATGTAATATCTTGGGTCATTCTCATGAACAATAAATATTGCTTTGAATGTACTGGTTAATATAATTTTGATGGAAAGCCAAGTGAGTTAGCTATTATTATAAGTACTAATTCATTAATGCCTTGAAATATAACCCTCCATATATTCTTAAATTACGCTACCCCAGGCTTTTAAAAAGTAACATACAAGTGTTGATTACTTTCTGTGTTAGTGTGTTACGTTGTGTCAGTCATGTCAGACTCTTTGGCACCCTACGTTTTGTATCCTTCCAGGCTCCTCTGTCCATTGGATTCTCCAGGCAAGAATACTGGAGTGGGTCGCCATGCCCTCCTCCATCACTTTGCCCACAAAGGTCCATATAGTCAAAGCTGAAGTTTTTCCAGTAGTCATGTATGGATGTGAGAGGCAGAGCATAAAGAAATCTGAGTGCCAAAGAATTCATGCTTTTGAACTGTGATGCTGGAGAAGACAATTGAGTCTCTTGGACAGCAAGGAGATCAAACCAGTCAATCGTAAAGGAAGTCAATCCTGAATATTCAATGGAAGGACTAATACTGGAGCTGAAACTCTAATACTTTGACCACCTGATGCAAAGAACTGACTCATCAGAAAAGATCCTGATGCTAGAAAAGACTGAAGGCAGAAGAAGTGGGGAACAAAGGATGAGATGGTTGGATGGCATCACCAACTCAATGGACCTGAGTTTCAGAAAATTCCGAGAGATGGTGAAGGACAGGGAAGACTGGCATGCTGCAGTCCATGGGGTCACAAAGAGTTGGACGTGACTTAGCAAATGAACAACAAAGAATGAAAAACAATGGAGAAAAAGTATGTGAAATAAAATATTAAGTATCAAGAATCCACCTGATAATGAAGGAGGCCCAAGAGACATGGGTTCAATCCCAGGGTTGGGAAGATACCGAGAGTAGAGAAAGACAACCCACTCCAGTATTCTTGCCTGGAAAGCTCCATGAACAGAGGAGCCTGGTGGGCTATAGTCCACGGGGTTGCAAAAGTCAGACACAACTGAACACAAATACAAACACAAATATTTAATACAAAAGACATGGCACACATTTCATTTAGAAATAAAATAGAGTATATATTCTTGGAGAGTAACCACTTCGTGTGGTTCCCATTTGCTATTATGAGTCTAGGCATGGGTACAATGATTGACCTATTTTTCATACCCTATAAATTATCCTCTTTCAAAATAATACACATGTATATGACCCACAAACACTCACATGGAAATCTGTTGAGAAAGACTATGCTTTTCCCTTGAGCACACATTAAAATACAGAATTGCACAGGAAGCTAGAAAAGAGTTTTCTCAGGTTCCTAAAGTTTCTATCCAGTATGATATGGAATATGGTGAACTGGACACAGTTTCTTTGGAACAAGTCCAAGCAACATCAGGACATCCTTATGCTTAAACCATAGTTACCATGGAAATTAAATGTCTGGCACTTGATTGGTCTTGGGCAGGCCAAATCTATAAGCTCATTCCTACAGATGCTATTTTGATGTATTTTAAAATAAAACAAAGCTTAAAATCACAGCAATTTCAAGAAAACTCTATAGCAAAAAATAGCTTTCATTAGATTCTAACTACATGTATATATATTTATAAAACTGACATTTTAAAAAATATTACATTTTGATAGCTATAACTGACTACCTTACATAAATGATGAACTTGAACCACATTGTATGAAGTTTAAAGGGATATTTTCATTGTACTATAGTTAGCTAAGAGTTTTCTGATGTATTCAGTATTAATGTGAAAGCATAAAACCTCACTGCCACAGGGCAGTTACAAACAATGGACACAGACTGCAACCCAGCTCAGGATTGTGGCCTGCCATCTGCGTTCTGGCAAGAGTTATTAGGCCACCACTGCACATGTTGCTGTTACTATAAGCTTGAATGCCGAGTCCACCAGACCTGAGAAATTACACTTTAGGGAACTCAGGAGCCAGAGGTTCTTTTCTGTTGCTTCACATAAAAAAATAGATGTAATCTAAAAGAGCATTTATTACATTTTTTAAAGAAATGCAACAGAAGAGATAAAATATTAAGAATGATTTTATTTTCTTTATTGTTTATTCTATGACTTGCAGTCTCATTGGCTTTAGGTTATTATAGCTACTTAAAATTATCACAGATTTTAAAATGTAATGGCAATTTCAGAATTCAAGTACTATTTTTTTTTGGAGTTGGTATAAATCATCACATAAAACTAATAGTGTTTTTTGCAATCATTTTTGACAATGATGTTGTCAGCTAGACTACATAAGTGAAAATATAAAGTAATAGTTATAAGAAAAGCTACACTGAGTATAACAGCATCATTGAAAAAATGGGATTAAAAGTCTTCAGCCCATTTTGCCACTCCCTTGGAGACAGTAATCTCTAATTGTAAAAGAACACACACACACACACTTGGCATGTTCCCTCTGGTCTTTCTCATTCATTTCTCAAATAATTTCTGTACTTCTTTATCCAACCACTCCAAGCCACTCTATCTTGACGCGTTTTCTCTCTTCTTTGATGTAGTAAACAAAGAAACAGTTAGACTGAATATACCAAAGACATTACAGACACTAAGCAAATGCCACTACGTTCACAAACAAAATTTCCTGCCAGGACCAGGGAGCAAAGGATAACACCAAGGAGAGCCACTCACTCCATTAATTCCTGTTGTATAATTTATTTGATCAGTATATTTCTAAATGGGATTTATATTTCTAAATCTACCCAATCAGCCCAATTGGTCCTCACCTGAAGTCTCAGTCAAGCAGTGAACTGTGAGCTGATGCTCCGAATGATATACACACTTACCAACTGAATGATCTATTTTGCTTCCTTTTGACACTTTAGCTAAAAATGTGCAGATGCAAACGTCAAGTGCTGAAGGAAAAGCACTCGTCACCATATTAAGGATGATGGCAGCTGAATCAAAGGTGCTGCCAGTCCACTGTGGCTGGTAGGGCACAACGAGCACACCCCGGGACAATCTGTCACTGTCAAAATGCCAACCGCAAATGCTCTGCCATACTAGGATACTAACGCAGGGCACCTGGATAAAACAGGCTTATTCTGTAATTCAAATTTAATAAAACTATTTCATTGTTATTATTTTTAATTTTCTCCTTCAATTATGGAGTCAGTAGAGTAGATCATAACATTTCCTGCAGCTTCCACTATTTTATTTCAGAAAAAAAGACTTGCACTAGAATTTTTGCCTGACTCCTCTGAAATTCCACATTTAATATGACTGTTCTGAACTACTTATTAAAACATTCCTTATTGCTCTGATTAGAAATGGAAAATTTTTTATCACAGTCTTTTGAAGTTTCAGCAGTATTGAATATTTCTGAATTCCTTAAGCATATCAAAAGTTTCTGACTTCAGTTATCTTATTATAATAGGACAACTAATGCCTATGCACAGACTAGCTAAACTTTCATACTAAGACTGTCATATTCTTCCATTTGTCACCCAATTAAACAAGCACCCAGGGAACTGATAAGTGCACATTAAAACTCAACAGTCTCAGGAGTAATTAGAGACACAGAAGTGGATTTCTTGTTTCAGCTGGCCATTACAGAAACGCTTCTGCTGTCATTTCTTTCTTCCTTCCTTCCTTTTTTTCCCTCAAAAAAATAAATTGGCTTGCTCACACACAAAAAAGTTATGACAAATTCAAATTCTTTAGCAACTGATTATCACTAAAAGTTAACTCTAAGTTGACTTCAAATGAATTTAAAAATTGTGTAAGAGAAAGTGGAATCGTAGTTCACATCATGACAAGCAGTTGCATTATTAAATTCTTGCATTATTAAAATTCTAAGAGCAAGAAAAAACAATAAACTGGTCAATTATGTTAAGAATATTACTCTTGTGATACTCTTATATGTCAGTATTCATACTCTTCAGTGCTGTGATGCTGGAGAAGACTCTTGGGAATCTCTTGGACTGCAAGATCAAACCAGTCAATCCTAAAGGAAATCAACCCTGAATATTCACTGGAAGGACTGATGCTGAAGCTGAAACTCTAGTACTTTGGTTACCTAATGCAAAGAGTTGACTCATTGGAAAAGACCCTGATGCTGGGAAAGACTGAAGGCAGGAGGAGAAGAGGAAAACAGGATGAGACGGTCTGATGGCATCACCGACTCCATAGACATGAGTTTGAGTAAGCTCTAGGAGTTGGTGATGGACAGGGAAGCCTGACATGGGGCAGTCCATGAGGGTGCAGTCAGACACAACTGAGCGACAGAAGGGCAACAACCCTCTTCAGCACTGTTCTCTTCCCACTTTTTTTTTAGTTGAAAAACTGAGGATCATAATTAAGATAATTGCTTATCAAGAAAAATTAATGGAAGCATAAACAAAAGTGACAAGGACAAAAAGTTTCATTGTTACAGTATGTGTTTGTCTATGTCCCAGAATAAATTTAGAAATGCAATATTAAAAAATCCAAAGTGTTCTCCCACTCCAAACTTTATTTTCTTCTATTGCTTTTCCTGAAATCCATTCTCTGTTATATTATTTCTTCCTATTTATTTCCTCCTGAAACCAGGGGGCCAAAGTGACTTCTGGACCTCCAGGCCACCTCTGGGACTCCATGCAGCTTTGCTGGCAACACACCATCAAGTGCACCCCAGGAGTCATATGTGCCAGCGTCCCCTGTGGTTTTAAGGCCCCAGGGGTGTTAACTCTGAATTGTGGAGATGCTCTTTAGATAGAAGCAGGTAATTTTCAGCCACACTAAACACCAAAATCTACCATATTCATCAAGTAAAATCCTAAAGGAGAAGATGACTCTTCCATGGGTATACAGCTTCAATTTTGTAATCTATGAACAATTGCAAAGAAAATATCTGTTGATTCGTATCTCATTCATTTAATATTGTTAGGAAAAGAGTTTTTAAAAAGTGATTTATTCTAAGCCACTCAAGCTTGGCTCAAGGAATTTTTTTTTTTTTGTAACAAAGCTTATGTTTGAATTATTCTCTATGGAAGAATTTCAAAATCAGAAAATAATTTAATCTCCCTTTTAAAACAAAATATAATTTCATTTTTCCTTGGCTCAGTTGAAAAACAGGTAGTCTTTCCTTGTCAATATACCGAGTGCATGAGTATTTGCCCAGGCACTATATGGGACCTGATGAAAATGTCTGAGCTGTTACTTCAGCTGCATTATGTTGAGATGTTATTTTAGCTGTTTAGCTGGATTGCCTGCTCCCCTAACTTTACAATAAATTTAACTTATTGACACAGCTATTGTGTCTCCCACTAGCAGCTCTTTTTGTCTCCTGAAAGCCTAATACTCATCTTTTATCAGTGAGGGAGTCAGATAAGTAAGTTGGGTATATTTGTTTGTGAATAGTTTCTACAGGAAATTTGGCAGACGCTTCTGTATTGAAAGATATGGAATTTAGGAATGAAAATTGTGAAATCTCTTTTAACCGATTGGTCAGGAGTCTTCTCCACTTGTCCATAATTTTTCTGAGGTAATATTGTCTAGGCTATTGAAAAATGACATCCACATTTTTAAAAGTGATATACTTCAAATGTCAAATATCAATCTTATGCTTAATCCTTCTCTTATGCTAGATTTTCAAATATAGAGGATGAAGTAGTTAGGTTACTGGAAAGGGGAAAAAGCAAAACTACAGAAAAATTAATTTCTATTCCCAGGTTTGTCACCTGCTAGTTGTGCAGCTACGAGTAAAGCACTGCAGAGATTCCACAATGGCTTCTCCATAGATAAAGAAAAGTACTTTACCTGAATTATCTTGGGAAAAATAAATGTTTATATGTAACATTTATATAATTTATATAATACATACAATGCCTAGTTAATTTTTGTGCAAATACAGGTTTCTGCTATCAAAAAAAGAACTGAAGACTCCAAAGTGTACCTCTCATATTAGTCAAATTTCTGTTAACAAGGTGATAAAGTTCCTAGATAACAGAAAGTGTGTATTTCTCCTTGTTGATGCAGCTCATAGGTGAACTGCCCATAAGAACTGCCCTTGACATGTGTGATTACTCAATATATAAGACTTTCTAAGAAAAATATTCCATAGATAAATAGATAGAAAGGGAAAGAGATCTCAAGAGAGATCTATACCTGTATCTATACATAAGTATATATATATATTTGTGCAACATCTGAAAATGTAGATCAAACTAACATAATTTTAAAGAAAATTATATGTTTTTAACTTAAAGTCATCAAAAAATAAAAAGACGAGCTATATAGAAATACCTGTATAATTATGGTACAATACTAATAATTGAAATCATTTTGCTATAATATGAAAATCATATTCCACAAAACTCGATTCCATAATTTGTTCCCTACAATTAAAGATGAAACCTTTTGAATATTTTCATTTTCTCACAATTTGTTCTACACCTTTCCTTGACCAAACAATGCCTAGGGAATACTAATTTTTTTCTACTTTCCAGTCATTACAAGACTCTTGTAAACTTTTCCCTTAAGTTTTTATAGTTCTATACTACCATAAAAATTTATTTTGCATCATGAACTGTGGACAGAGGTTCATAACATTGTACAGGAGACAGTGATCAAAACTATCCCCAAGAAAAGGAAATGCAAAAAGGCAAATGGTTGTCTGTGGAAGCTTTAAAAACAGCTGAGAAAAGAAGAGAAGCAAAGGCAAAGGAGAAAGAAAGATATATCCATCTAAATGCAGATTTCCAAAAAACAGCAAGGAGAGATAAGAAAGCCTTCCTAGGTGAAGAATGCAAAGAAATAGAGGAAAACAATAAAATGGGAAAGACTAGAGGTCTCTATAAGAAAATTAAAGATACCAAGGAAACATTTCATGCAAAGATGGACACGCTAAAGGACAGAAATGGTATGAACCTAACAAAAGCAGAAGATAGTAAGAAGAGGTGGTAAGATTACACAGAAGAGCTATACAAAAAAGATCTTCATGACCCAGATAAACACAATGGTGTGATCACTCACCTAGAGCCAGACATCCTGGAATGTGAAGTCAAGTGGGCCTTAGGAAGCATTACTAGGAACAAAGCTAGTTGGAAGTGATGGAATTCCAGCTGAGCTATTTGAAATCCTAAAAGATGATGCTGTGAAAGTGCTGCACTCAATATGCCAACAGATCTGGAAAACTGCAGTGGCCACAGGCCTGGAAAAGGTCAGTTTTCATTCCAATTCCCAAAGAAAGGCAATGTCAAAGAATGTTCAAACTACTACACAATTGCATTCATCTCACATGCTAGCATAGCAATGCTCAAAATTCTCCATGTCAGGATTCAAAGGTATGTGAACTGAGAAATTTCAGATGTTAAATCCAGATTTAGAAAAGGCACAAGAATCAGAGATCAAATTACCAACATCTACTGAATCATAGAAAAAGCAAGAGAATTCCAGAAGAACATCTACTTCTGCTTCATTAACTACACTAAAGCCTTTAATTATGTGTATCACAACAAACTGGAAAATTCTTCAAGATATGGGAATACCAGATCGCCTTACCTACCTCCTGAGACATCTGTATGCAAGTCAAGAAGCAACAGTTAGCTTCAGACATTAAACAACAGACTGGTTCAAAATTGGGAAAGGAATTCATTAAGGTTGTATATTGTCACCTTGATTATTTAACTTATATGCAGAATACATCATGCAAAATGCCAGACTGGATGAAGAACAAGCTGGAATCAAGATTTTCAGGAGAAATATCAATAACTTCAGATATGCAGATGACACCACACTTTGGCAGAATGACAGGGAACTAAACAGCCTCTTGATGAAAGATGAGAGTGAAAAGTTGGCTTAAAACTCAACATTAAAAAATTAAGATCATGGCATCCGGTCCTATCACTTCATGGCAAATAGATGGGGAAACAATGGAAACAGTGAGAGACTTTTTTTTTTGGGCCCGGTGGTGGGGGGTGGGGCTCCAAAATGACTGCAGATGGTGACTACAGCCATGAAATTAAAAGACACTTGCTCCTTGGAAGAGAAACTATGAGTAACCTACACAGCATATTTAAGAGTAGAGAGAGACATTACTTTGCTAACAAAGGTCTGTCTAGTCAAAGCTATGGTTTTTCTGGTAGTCATGTACGGATGTGAGTGTTGCGCTATAAAGAAAGCTGATAATCGAAGAACTGATACTTTTGAACTGCAGTGTTGGAGAAGACTCTTTAAGAGTCCCTTGGACTGTAAGGAGATCAAACCAGTCAATCCTAATGGAAGTCAGTCCTGACTATTCATTGGAAGGACTGATGCTGAACCTCCAGAACTTTGGCCACCGGATGGGGAAGAGCTGATTCATTAGAAAAGGCCCTAATTCTAGGAAAGATTGCACGCAGGAGAAGGGGATGACAGAGTATGATATGGTTGAATGCATCACTGACTCAGTCAACATGAGTTTGAGCAAACTCAAGGAAATAGTGAAAGACAAATAAGGCTGGTGTGCTGCAGTCCATAGGGTTGCAAAGAGTCGGACATGACTGGGTGGCTGAACTGAATGAATTGATTTATGTTTAAAAAAATCCTGATTTAGAAATGCTGTATTTTCTAATAAGACTCTATCAGTTGGAAACTCTTTTACTGCACATGTGTGTGCACACACACACACACACACATTATGTGTCTGAACCACATGGACTCCATTTTTTCAGCTCTGTCTTAGGCCTGCTGTCCTACCGCCTTCTCTTTCTACATGACTGAGCTTTAACCCAATTCACAAGAAATACACCCAAGCCACACAAGTTCCCAATCAATTTTTACCCTTGCTTGTATAAAAATTGGCAGAGTGCTTTTTTGCTGAGGCAGATAGTAAGGTCATGAGACCTTCAGGGATTAGAAAAAAAACTCTGTTCTTGTAGCTACAGACATGTTTCTCCCTTTGTAGTCAAATACTATTTTTCAATTTGGCCCCTTTCAACTCTTCTGTATTCCTTTCAACAGCATGGAGTGCAGCTGAACATACTCTGGATCGCCATTTGCCCGATCCTACCTGTATGTATGTTTCCTGCAATAAACTTCACATTGCACATTTTAAAGTTGCCAGCTTCATTTTTCATTCTCAAAGTTCCTTCTCAGTTCAAAGGGTAGTGATAAGTATCTTTGGCTTTCAGTACAGATACACATTTATATATTTTGAGATCCATAACTTTTAACTACTTAAAATTTTCATCTTTCCTATCCTGCAGTCTCTGGTCTTAACACTTACTATTTTGTTAGAATCTTTTAAAAAAATATTACCTTCAGATTGAGTGAATGAATGATATATTTGCTCAGTTTTTGAATATTCATTAAATATTTCTTTTATCATTATAAGTAAAACCTGTTTTCATAGTTATTTTATATTATTTGAGCTATATACAATGAGTTGAAGTTGCTTTACTTCTGTAAATTATAAACTTTATTTCTGTTTTTCATATTATTTTTTATTTTTGTGAAATGTCTATGTTTTCAAAATGTTATATCTCCTGGATATATTATCTATATTTCATCCTAATTTAAGTTCTTGGTAGTTTTCTATTTCTTTTTCTTTTTTTTTTT
>SJYW01028915.1:73621-89202 GCA_006410735.1 Raphicerus campestris | reverse complement strand
TTAAAGTCATCAAAAAATAAAAAGACGAGCTATATAGAAATACCTGTATAATTATGGTACAATACTAATAATTGAAATCATTTTGCTATAATATGAAAATCATATTCCACAAAACTCGATTCCATAATTTGTTCCCTACAATTAAAGATGAAACCTTTTGAATATTTTCATTTTCTCACAATTTGTTCTACACCTTTCCTTGACCAAACAATGCCTAGGGAATACTAATTTTTTTCTACTTTCCAGTCATTACAAGACTCTTGTAAACTTTTCCCTTAAGTTTTTATAGTTCTATACTACCATAAAAATTTATTTTGCATCATGAACTGTGGACAGAGGTTCATAACATTGTACAGGAGACAGTGATCAAAACTATCCCCAAGAAAAGGAAATGCAAAAAGGCAAATGGTTGTCTGTGGAAGCTTTAAAAACAGCTGAGAAAAGAAGAGAAGCGAAAGGCAAAGGAGAAAGAAAGATATATCCATCTAAATGCAGATTTCCAAAAAACAGCAAGAAGAGATAAGAAAGCCTTCCTAGGTGAAGAATGCAAAGAAATAGAGGAAAACAATAAAATGGGAAAGACTAGAGGTCTCTATAAGAAAATTAAAGATACCAAGGAAACATTTCATGCAAAGATGGACACGCTAAAGGACAGAAATGGTATGAACCTAACAAAAGCAGAAGATAGTAAGAAGAGGTGGTAAGATTACACAGAAGAGCTATACAAAAAAGATCTTCATGACCCAGATAAACACAATGGTGTGATCACTCACCTAGAGCCAGACATCCTGGAATGTGAAGTCAAGTGGGCCTTAGGAAGCATTACTAGGAACAAAGCTAGTTGGAGGTGATGGAATTCCAGCTGAGCTATTTAAATCCTAAAAGATGATGCTGTGAAAGTGCTGCACTCAATATGCCAACAGATCTGGAAAACAGCAGTGGCCACAGGCCTGGAAAAGGTCAGTTTTCATTCCAATTCCCAAAGAAAGGCAATGTCAAAGAATGTTCAAACTACTACACAATTGCATTCATCTCACATGCTAGCATAGCAATGCTCAAAATTCTCCATGTCAGAATTCAAAGGTATGTGAACTGAGAAATTCCAGATGTTAAATCCAGATTTAGAAAAGGCACAAGAATCAGAGATCAAATTACCAACATCTACTGAATCATAGAAAAAGCNCATCTCCATTTTTTCAGAGGCTTACAGAGATTGCACACTATGGTTTATTTTTCTGATATGGCTCTGCTTATCTAGATTGATATTTTTTTTCTCTTTACTCACTGGGACTTGTTCAACTGCTAGAATATTAGAATATTTCATTGTCTGTAATTCTGAGAAGTGAAGACTGTGCGATGTAGCTGTCACCTCAAATAGGACAACAGTAGCCTATTCACAATCTCTGCTCTGCTGTTAAGATTTAGCTTCTTTACCCTGAGAAGCTTTCCATGCTTAGGTAGGAAAACTTGACCAGTTTTTCAATCATTCTTCAGCTCCTAAGAGTCAAGGAAACAAAGCTAAACTCATATGGTTGCAGACATCATTTGAGTGCTGATTTCTCCTTGGTAACAAGATCCTAATTCTCAAAATTAAGACTTTCAGAAGCTGCTTCTCAGTTTTGCAGTAATCTCAGGGAAGAAAATGCTTCAAATAATTCTCATGATTANTGGTTGCAGACATCATTTGAGTGCTGATTTCTCCTTGGTAACAAGATCCTAATTCTCAAAATTAAGACTTTCAGAAGCTGCTTCTCAGTTTTGCAGTAATCTCAGGGAAGAAAATGCTTCAAATAATTCTCATGATTATACTGCCCAGGGCTTGTTTTCCTCTGAGCACCTAAACATATCTGGCTCAGGAGGTTTGGATGGTTGGCAATAGGAGCTGCGGATAGAAGAAAGTCAATCCTCTCTTTAGCCTGTCATCTTTCCAGAATGTCCCTCTTATCTGTCAAACCGATAAACTCTCCGTGACTGACCTAATTCACTTTTGTCTCTTCATTTATTATCTACATATTGGTGATTTTCACATATTTGCTCCTTGTTTGATTCTTTCTTAGACTTTAGGACTCATCATTGCAACCATCTTCTAGATGTTACTTGGTTTTTCACTAATACCTCATAAATTTTTTTGTCACACACTAAACTTATTATCTCTGTTTCTATAAAACCCATATTATATCTGTCCAGTCAAATTAATGGAAATACCATATCCACCAAATCTCTCAAGTGTTTATCTTCTCCAGCTTTTTCCTCTGATCCTAACACTGGTTAGTATGCAATAATGTAAATTATATTTTCCCAAACCCACATGTTTCTCTATTGCTACTGTATGAGTTAAGACTTTTACTCACTCTTCCATTATTTACTGCAATAACATCCTAACATATTTATATGCCATTAGACTTTTCTGATCTAATAAGCTCTCCATTATGTTTCTGAGTTACAATGTTAATAAATTTCTCATATAACAACAACAAAATTATTGACATGTCAAAATATTGCTATATTTGAGCAATATAGTTGAGGCAGACCCCCAACTGCCTCCCAACTGGCTTCTTGCTTTCTTCAAATATTTTGGTAACTACCTGCAAATAGTTCTACACTCAATTTATTGGTGTTAAAAGCTGCTTTATTTTCACTTATTCTCAGTGATCTGTGTGTCTGTTACAATGGCTTGGTTAGGTTAGTAATGAATTCAAGCCCTCTCTGAAAGTGAAAGTCGCTCTGTCTTCTCGGACTTTTTTCGACTCCATGTACTATACAGTCTGTGGACTTCTCCAGGCCAGAATACTGGAGTGGGTAGCTGTTTCCTTCTCCAGGGGATCTTCCCAACCCAGGGATTGAACCCAAGTCTCCTGCATTACAGGTGGATTGTTTACCAGCTGAGTTAAAGGGGAAGCTGAAGCTCACTCTTCAAGTGTTCATTCTAGGACCCAGATTAAAGAGACACTGATTTTCATAGAGAAAATCTTTCACGTGACAATGATGGAAACACAAGAACAGAAATTTAACCACAAAATATATATGTTGAGCCTATGTGTCATGTCCACTAACATTTCATTGACTAAAGTCACATTACCAAGGCCAACACTAAACAGAGAGAAAAAAAATGTTTCCTGGATGTCATCAGAGAAATTATAAACTCTTTGGCAAAGGGTGTGCTAAAAGGCATGTGCTAACAATGGGGTAAAGCTAAAGGCATGGATAAGGAACTGGGGCAAAAATAAATCAATCTATGTCATTATCCCACCTGGGTAAACACTGCTTTTCACAAATCAGTCACAGATTTCTTCAGACACACTGAAATTCTCCATAATTCTTTAGCATGGCCTACCCTTTTATATTTAAAGCCTTTGTCTTCTGTCTGGATTTTCCATTGTGTGATACCGCCCTACTATTTATCCTTCAAGACTCAGATCAGATATTTGGGGGCATTCTTATCAATTCTCTTAGACAAGAATCAATGAATGTCCTTGCAGTAAATTTACTTTTGCTGTATTACCTTTCTCAGTCCAGATATCTGCCTTCCAGACTAACTCTGCCAAGGCTAATAATCATGCTATTTTCATTTATTTAAGTCCTAATACCTAGCAGTGCTGACCATATCACAGATAATAAATGAACATTCACCAAAGAAGCAAATTAATTATGTA
This sequence comes from Raphicerus campestris, assembly GCA_006410735.1. Classification (NCBI taxonomy): domain Eukaryota; kingdom Metazoa; phylum Chordata; class Mammalia; order Artiodactyla; family Bovidae; genus Raphicerus; species Raphicerus campestris. Next base: position 85,549 of record SJYW01028915.1, on the reverse strand, counting down.
ATTTGTAAACATGGATAACTTTACACTGATATAAGGTATTGGACATTCTATCTAGCCATGATAGGATCACATATTATGCATATGTTTTGTTTTAATTTCCAAATCTATTAATTCAGTCCAGAGAAACTGTTTTAACTAATCTTATTAAAATAAAATTTAACTATCATATGCCTCAAATTAAACTGAAAAGATAATTTTATGTATTAAAAATAAAAGGAATTATATAAAACATTTATCTCTTTTTCAGGTCATAATTTTCTCTGAGCATGATATCATTTTCTATGAGATTTTTCAAACTTTTTCATGGGCCAAAGGTGAACTTGTCTGAGAGTTTGAACTAAATTGCTTTAGCCATTTTTGAGTTATGTGAAGGTGAGAGTACATTTTTCATGCACCTAACTAAAATAGACTCCAACCTTTTCTACTTACATAAGTCACAAATGACTAATGTTATATATTTTAAAGTTGACAGAATTATTATATTTCTCAAAGAAACCTTTAAATTTAAAAGAAAATATCTAGTCATTTTTAAGATGACAAAAATTTCCGTGTACATGTCTGAAGATTGCTAACAGATCGTAGTTTAAAAGTAAGGAAAATATAATTAAGGTCAACTCAGATTTCTGTCTAGATTAGATAGAAAAAAAGACATAGGACAAATATCAAATTAGTGTAGCATTTCAGGGCAGAAATGTTAGGAAGTTAATGCACTTTAAAGTGCACTTTAAAATGTAAAAGTAATTTAACCTCAACCTTTTACAATCCAGCTGGAGGGAAATGCAATGATCTGAAATATAAATTCTTTGCCCAGCACATTTTCGAGTGAGATTTGATCACTTAAACTTTGAGCTCCTCTTAAGCAGTGCAATGGGGAAAATATCCATTATCAAGTGGCATAAAATAAATTTGGAATTATATGTCACATCACAAATCCTCTTTTAAAACTAGCTTAGTCTTTTTCAATTCCCTGGACAAAAGTGTTAAACTTTAAAGGTGAAAAAAAAATGATATATGTTTAGAATATGAAAGCAGAGAAATGCAATATTTTCTTTAACTTTACATTTATATCAATGACATACCATACTTTCGTAATCATTTGCACTCTAGCTCACTAAGATGGCTTTGAATCTCTGTTCCAGTTTTCACCAGTTTGCTTAGCTTGTCCTTTGTATAGCTACTCATCAGTGATGAAATGGAATAAGAAAAGGTCAAAGGCACTGCATCATTCAATTCGAGAGACTACTCCCTATGGCATCACTGATTCAATGGACATGAGTTTGAGCAGACTCCAGGAGATGGTGAAGGACAGGGAAGACTTGCGTGCTGCAGTCCATGGGGTCACAAAGGTAGGACACGACTGAGAGACTGAACAACGACTCCCTATGGAGCCCTAGTTGTAACAGGAAACAGATGTAGGTTGGTTCAAGAAAGCATTGTNTATGAGATTTTTCAAACTTTTTCATGGGCCAAAGGTGAACTTGTCTGAGAGTTTGAACTAAATTGCTTTAGCCATTTTTGAGTTATGTGAAGGTGAGAGTACATTTTTCATGCACCTAACTAAAATAGACTCCAACCTTTTCTACTTACATAAGTCACAAATGACTAATGTTATATATTTTAAAGTTGACAGAATTATTATATTTCTCAAAGAAACCTTTAAATTTAAAAGAAAATATCTAGTCATTTTTAAGATGACAAAAATTTCCATGTACGTGTCTGAAGATTGCTAACAGATCGTAGTTTAAAAGTAAGGAAAATATAATTAAGGTCAACTCAGATTTCTGTCTAGATTAGATAGAAAAAAAGACATAGGACAAATATCAAATTAGTGTAGCATTTCAGGGCAGAAATGTTAGGAAGTTAATGCACTTTAAAGTGCACTTTAAAATGTAAAAGTAATTTAACCTCAACCTTTTACAATCCAGCTGGAGGGAAATGCAATGATCTGAAATATAAATTCTTTGCCCAGCACATTTTCGAGTGAGATTTGATCACTTAAACTTTGAGCTCCTCTTAAGCAGTGCAATGGGGAAAATATCCATTATCAAGTGGCATAAAATAAATTTGGAATTATATGTCACATCACAAATCCTCTTTTAAAACTAGCTTAGTCTTTTTCAATTCCCTGGACAAAAGTGTTAAACTTTAAAGGTGAAAAAAAAATGATATATGTTTAGAATATGAAAGCAGAGAAATGCAATATTTTCTTTAACTTTACATTTATATCAATGATATACCATACTTTCGTAATCATTTGCACTCTAGCTCACTAAGATGGCTTTGAATCTCTGTTCCAGTTTTCACCAGTTTGCTTAGCTTGTCCTTTGTATAGCTACTCATCAGTGATGAAATGGAATAAGAAAAGGTCAAAGGCACTGCATCATTCAATTCGAGAGACTACTCCCTATGGCATCACTGATTCAATGGACATGAGTTTGAGCAGACTCCAGGAGATGGTGAAGGACAGGGAAGACTTGCGTGCTGCAGTCCATGGGGTCACAAAGGTAGGACACGACTGAGAGACTGAACAACGACTCCCTATGGAGCCCTAGTTGTAACAGGAAACAGATGTAGGTTGGTTCAAGAAAGCATTGTAAACGATGTATCTTGAGATATTATGCGGGCTGCATGAGAAAGGTAATAAGACAAAGTCAGAGAGAGTAGTTGGGAAGCTTTACAGTGGGAAGTGCCTCAGCTCAATTTCTATCACAAGTGGATAGAAACCAAAAAGATGTTCAGAGCTCATTGCCTGATTAAATACAGATGACTAACAGAGAATAACATACAAACAATTCATATTTAAATTTAGAATTTGATAAAAGTATGATAGACAGAGGAAAACATTATAGGTTATTAGAAAAATCAGAAGACCTTGGGTTTGGAAACAGGAATGGCAGTACATAGTTAGGAATTGCTGACAGTGTTGATGATTGATAAACTAGACTAAAACAGATGATCTTGTCTGACATAATTTCCTATATGCCAATATTTCTACTCATACAAATGTATCTCAAATATATAATTATTTATTAGTAATTCTTCCTTATACTGAGTTAAATTGACAGTCGTGGGCATGGCAGTGGTTTAGGCAATAAGCCCTATCTTACTCTTGTGACACCATGGACTGTGGCCCACCAGGCACCTCTGTTCATAGGATTCTCTAGGCAAGAATATTGGAGTGGGTTGCATTTCCTTCTCCAGGGGATCTTACAGGTAATTTATTCCCTTATACCACACTTCATACATGTAAGGCACTGTTGTAAGTACATTCAATATAATAACTCTTCTAATCTTCATGACAACAGATAATCTTAGTGCCATTACTGCCTCCCTTTCACAGATGGTTAAACTGAGAGATAAAGAGTTTATTTAAGCTAGATCACACAATCAGTAGACAGTGGAATTGGGATTCCAGCCCAGGGGACTGTGACCCCGAATCAGGACTCTTCACTGCTCTGTTCCCTCGGCTCTTTCTGACATAATGTGCCATACTGAAATAGGGAGTGCATACAGAAGTGTAGAGAAAGTAAATAATAGGATATTTCTCTCTTAATTATCTAACTCTATCCCCAGGAATGTAACAGAAGAAATTGAGTAAAACAAGCAGTATCTAACAATGGATGCTACCATCTGTCTGAAGATAAATAAACCAAATTTAGAACAATATGGGAGAGGTAGACTAAAATTATTTTTACGTCTTTTAACTTAATATGACATTTAATGGTTATCTTTCAAAAAAATATGGAGATAGTAAAACGTCTCTCCTCCATTTGGGGAGGAGAGATGGGATGAATTGGTGGAGCACAGAGAATTTTAGGGCAGTAGAAATGCGTGTATGATCATAGGCATAGATACATGCCATCATACATTTATCCAAATCCACAGAGCATACTATAAGAATGAACCATAATGTAAACTGTAGACTTCGGGACACTATGATGTGTCAATACAGGTGCATCATTTCAATAAATGTATCATCTGATGGAAGATGTTGATTATGGAGGAGGCTACACACACGTAGAGGCAGGGAGTATATGAGAAGCATCTGTTCCCCTTAATTTTATTGCATACCTAAAACTTCTCTAAAAATAAATTCTTAATTAAAAATACAACAAACAAATTTTAAGGACCCAGATAACTCATAAGCCATGAATATTTATTCCCATCCCAACTAAGAGTTTTTTACTTTATTTTCCAGAGCTTTCACCAAATATAAGAAAATCAAACCAATTCTTTTTGTATTCATACTCTAATGACTAAAATAAAAAGATAATTTTGAAAAAATCAAATTCCTATTCACTCAATGAATAAAATTCACTCACTACTCTCTATACAAGAATAGTCAGCTATACTGTGAATAAGATTTGGCAGATAGTCAATCTGCAGTTAGTTTAGGAAGCTGACTTTTCCCTTCTAAGCACCTTCGTTACTGGCATCTGGTCTTTCACAAATTCAGCAGAATGCATTCAACAAATATTTGTTAAGTGTCAGTCACCAAGTACATTACTGCATTTGTTCTATGGTGCTGCCAGCATTTCAAAGGTGAGGAGATTCTGCCAAAGAGCTTGACATGTTAGTTATAGTGATGGGATTTCCTAGTTTAGCTGTGATATGGGCTTGATGCTTTGCAAAACAGGAAGTGGAATACACTGAATTATTATATAAGAAACAAGCAATTCTATACTCTTATTTAAAAATAAAGTATTTCTAAAAGAGGATTTTGAGTTTTCTTTTTGCTTAGTAGGAGAGTTGTTATTCTGCTACTCAGAGGTAGAAGAAATATGAGGATGATGAAATAAATACAGAGGCATATTGGGGATTCCTATGAAACTTCTCAAAGCTATTTCAGCAACCACACAATAGTTACAGTCACTCACCTAATTTTAGCAATCTGAAACTTAGGTTACTGCAGTTTCTGACTGCTACAACTTCATCAATTCTGCTCATGCTGAGTTAGGTTCATTTAATTTCAATTAGCATTTATTGAGCTCCTATCTTGTACTGAGCTCGGGGTAGGGAGATCAGAAGATAAATAAACTACCTTTTGGAATATAGCACGAGCTCAATAACTATACGTTAAATAATTACAGCTAACACTTCATTGCACTTCTACATTCTAGGCATTGTGAAAGCCTTTCAAATATTGACATCCCTGGTGGCTCAGGTAGTAAAGCGTCTGCCTATAATGCAGGACACTCGAGTTCGATCCCTGGATCTGGAAGATAGACTGGAGAAGGAAATGGCAATCCACTTCAGTACTCTTGCCTGGAAAATCCCATGGACCGAGGACCCTGGTAAGCTATATAGTCCATAGAGTCGCCGAGTCAGACATGACTGAGCGACTTCACTTCACTTCAAATATTAACCCATTTGACCCTCATAACATATCTATATAATCCTCAATCCAGAGATAATGAACCTAAGTCAAGGAGAAGTCGAGTGCTTTAATTTATCCAGGTATCATGACTAGCGATCAGTGAAGCTGGGATTTCCATGCAGGCATTCTGATTCTATAATTCATATTGTTAAGTATGTAAATCAAAGTGTGTGAGTAAGTGGCCTAATGATAGAATTTATATATTTTTAAATGACTAAATAAAAGGTACTAAATAGGGAGATCTTTGAGGCATGAGTAAAATGAATCAATTTAAGATAACATGGGAAGAAAGTCCAGTAAGAAAGAAAAATATGAGCAATAAAATACATTGTATAACTCTATGATTCACTAATAAAAATGTTGGTTGGTTATGAAGAAAAACCTAATCAATGAAAATATTACTTGATCAGGTTTAGTGCATATTTTCCAAAGTCAATATGCTTCTGAGGAAATTTGTAATTACATGCATTTTAGTTTTAAATTGGGGGTTATCCAAAATCAAAAAAGGTTCTGACAGTTCATTATATGATCCTTGCTGACTCCACTCTCCCATTTTAATTTCATTATTATTTTAACCTCTATACTTGTTATTTACTCAACAAAACAAGTTTGTTATATCAAAGTTATGTTCTAACTTGGAAAACGTCCTACCTGTTTTCTGATTTTCTCCATATTACAAGTAAAATTGAAATTTCAATTAACATATAACATAAATGTCCATTTATTCCTAACTGCCTAAAAAAGGCATTCTCTGTATTCACAATGGATACATTGTATAAGGTCTTCCCTGTTGGCTCAAGAGTAAAGAAACAACTTGCCAATTCAGGAGATGTGAGTTTGATCACTGGGTCAAGAAAATCCTTTGGAGAAGGATATGGCAACCTGCTTCAGTATTCTCGCCTGGGAAATACCATGGACAGAGGAGCCTGGTGGGCTACAGTCCAGGGAGTTACAAAAGGGCTGGACATGACTTAACAACAACAATATTGGGTAAAGGCATCAGTAAATATTTTCTTTTCTTTCTTTATCTTTTATTTCTTTCCTAAAGATTGCTATACTGATGTTGTTAGAAAAGATTCTATATTTGTCCTACTATGTAGATAGAAATACAGGTTTTTATTCCTAGCCTTTGGCTGAATCTCTTGATGACTGCAAATGCTTTAATTATTGTGCAAATATTTGACTCTGTGAAGATAACTGTTTTCCTAGACAAGATAGCAGTGATTCTTTTGGCTTTCCATAGACTCCCCCTGAGAAGAACACCTCTCTGAGTGCGATCTAAGAACCGCAGCTGNTAATTATTGTACAAATATTTGACTCTGTGAAGATAACAGTTTTCCTAGACAAGATAGCAGTGATTCTTTTGGCTTTACATAGACTCCCCCTGAGAAGAACACCTCTCTGAGTGCGATCTAAGAACAGCAGCTATGAAGGTGATGAATGTATCAAAGTTCTTTCCTCTGTGGTGGACCCACAAACCAGGCATATCTGCTTTTTAACTGGCTCTTACCAAAACTGTTTCATAGGAAACCATATAAGCATCAGCGGATTTAGAAAACAGCATCTTGTAGGAGTTTATTTCTAAAATAATTCAGTAATTTTCTGAAAATTGATTTCTTTCCCTAATCTATGACTTAAGTACTCTTATTTTTATACTACTGGAAATTTGAATGGTATCTAATTTTGAGATGTGGTCATAACAGAGTAAGAATTTTGAAAGAGTCTGATTTTACATAATACAATATTACATATATGTATAAACACACACACACACACACAGGGAGCTCAAATATTTGCGTTGTCCAGGTGTTTTTTCAGACCTATCCTTAGTTTTTCTGCTGACACCTGCCACAGTAACTAATTCATGCAATCCTGGTAGGCAGTCATCATGGGTTTAGTGAAACAGAAGGGCCCTTTTATGGGGATACCACTTGACATTTGCTCTTTTATAGTCCTCTAGGAACTGCAAGTTTAATTTATATGTGGGAAGAAATGGAGTTCAAGATTTATTGATTTAAAATATTGCTCTTGAGAGCCTTTGTTCCAGATCATTGTTTCTATCAATCCAACATAAGAGTTCTGAAAGATAGTACGACCCCTTACACTATTGACTTGTGCCTCCTATCTCTAAATAAAGTTAAATAACAAAGATTTGCATAAATTTAGTGATCTAATATCAGCAACTATGTTGAAATAAAACAAAAATCAAAACAGCCTTGATTTCCTGGGTAAAGTCAGGGTGATTGTGATCAACACGTATTTTGTTTTAAAGAGTGTCAATCTAATTGTTTTTCATGGAGGAGGTAATATCCCAGGCAATAAAACAGACTTCCTGATTGGGTCTCAAAAGAGTCAGATGTGCCTTAGGCATGGACCAAGAAGAAGAAGAACAGTGGTCCTAATAGATGCAGTGTTACTTTAAACAACCTGAGAAACTGGTTATATTCAGACTAAAAAAGATGCCCTGGACAGTACTAGAAGAGAAAGTGCATTTTATTTTGTCTAATGTTTCACTGGCAAGAATTTTACTAGGATACCTCTCATGCCCTCTCTTAACCCAACTCCCTCTCACATTCAATAGCTTCCATCAAAGATAAAAGAATACCTGATTAGCGATATTGAAGGATGGGATTATGCATTCTCTACTCTGCTCCTTCTGAAATACCACTTGGACAGATCCATCAGAGGAGTTATATTCCTGTTTTCATAGGTTAAGGTTAAAAGAGTGGCTCTTCCCCGAGGGAGAATGCTAGGTATTTAATTGGAAGTGAACTGTTCAGAAGCCTGTTGTGTCTATAGTTTTCCAAAATGCCTAGAAATAGAGCTTATAAATTCGATCTTGATGGTTTCTATGAGTATATCTTAATTGGTTCTAAAGTCTTTAATGGTGGAAGAGGGGAAGGAGTATGATGTTAGAGCGCATGCACTTCGAAAGGAATAAGGCTAGAAACATTATGGAGTATAAAATACAAATCTAGAGTGTCTTAATACTTTCCAGGAAGTTTCTGTGACCTCATATGAGAAAAAAGTATGTGATCCAATATAGTGTTTTGAGCAAATTTATATAGTTATCAAGGGATACAGAGAAATAGAAACAAAATAGTAGAAGCTAAAAGTTCAATTCAGTTCAGTCGCTCAGTCGTGTCTGACTCTTTGCGACCCCATCAATCNTAGTTTTGCTTCCATGGCTTTCTTCCCCGGTGGGCGCCTTGCTTTAGTTTTGTTTTCCAGTTTGTGCTTTAGTTAGTTTTGTTCTTAACTGCTGGGTAACATTTTTGGATTCCTTTGTTCACCGGGTCAATCTATTATACTTTATTTTTGTTGGACTGTTTTGATTTTGCTTATGGGTGTACATGTATGTGTGTATAGTCCATTGTTTTAATTATTATTTGCCTGATTTTGTAATTGCCATTGTCTGGGGTTGTCTTTGGCTTCTTGTTTTGGGGTATTTATTTTAATCCCATTTAATGCCATAACAGACCATCTGTGGAATCTCTATTCCTGGCCAGAGATCAAGCCCTGAGCCTTTGGAGTGGGAGTGCTGACTTCAAGACCCTAGACTACCAGAGAACTCCTCACCCTAGGAAATATTAAATAGTGAGAACTCCTACAAAGGCAACCACTTGTATACAAGATCCGGCATCACCCAACTGTGAGTAGCACCCTGTGCAGGACACCTCATCCAAACAACAAACAAGACAAAAACCAAACCCAATCATCAGCAGACAGGAGTACCACCTCACTCAGCCCTGCCCATCAGAGGGGTAAAAAAAAGTCACCTCCTTCCACCAGAACACAAGCACAAGTTACACCCTACATGAAGCTTATACAAACCACTGCACCAAACTTACAAGGGCAGAAACCAAAAGAAAGAAAGAATTCAACCTTTAAATCTGGAAAAAAGAGACGTCAAACACAATAAGTTAAAAAAAAATAATGAAAAGGCAGAGAAATACTGCACAAATGAAGGAACAAACTAGAAACACACAAGTCCAAATAAATGAAGTGGAAATAAGCAAGCTACCTGAAAAAGAATTCAAAATAATGATAGTAAAAATGATCCAAAATCTTGAAAATGGAGAAAATGCAAGAATCAATTAACAAAGACCTAGAAGAATTAAAGAATAAACATACAAACAACACAATTATTGAAATTAAAAATATTCTAGAAGGAATCAAGGGGATATCTGAAATAGAAGAATGTATGAGTGAGCTGGAAGATAAAATGGTGAAAATAACTGCTGAAGAGCAGAATAAAGTAAAAAGAATGAAAAGAACTGGGAATAGTCTCAGAGATCTCTGGGACAATATTAAATGCACCAACACTCAAATTATAGGGGTCCCAGAAGAAGAAGAGAAAAAGAAAGGGTATGAGAACATTTTTGAAGAGATTATAGTTGAAAACTTCCCCAACATGGAAAAGGAAATAGTCCAGTCAAGTCCAAGAGATGCAAAGAGTCCCATACAGGATAAACTCAAGGAGAAACACACCAAGACACATACTAATCAAACTAACAACGACTAAGCACAAAGACNGTTGAAAACTTCCCCAACATGGAAAAGGAAATAGTCCAATCAAGTCCAAGAGATGCAAAGAGTCCCATACAGGATAAACTCAAGGAGAAACACACCAAGACACATACTAATCAAACTAACAACGATTAAGCACAAAGACTATTAAAAGCAGCAAGGGAGAAGCAACAAGTAACATACAAGGGAAACTCCATATGCTTAACAGCTGATCTTTCAACAGAAACTCTGCAGGCCAGAAGGGAATGGCAGGATATATTTAAAGCACTGAAAGGGAAAAGTCTACCAAAATTAATTGATGGAGAAATCAAAAGCTTCACAGACAAGCAAAAGATGAGAAGTTGGTACCACCAAACCAGCTTTACAGCAAATGTTAAAGGGATTTATATAGTCAGGGAATATAAGAAAAGATAAATATCTACAAAAACAAACCCCAAACAAGGAAATGCCAATAGGAACATATATATCAATAATTACTTTAAATGTAAATAGATTCAATGCTCCAACCAAAAGACACAGACTGGATGAATGGATACAAAAATAAGACCCATATATATGCTGTCTACAAGAAACCCACTTCAGATCTAAAGACACATATAAAATGAGAGTGAAAGGATGGAAAAATATATTCCATGAGAATGGAAATCCAAAGAAAGCTGGAGTAGCAATCCTCATAACAGACAAAATAGACCTTAAAATAAAGAAGGTTTCAAGAGATGAGGAAGGACACTACATAATGAGGGAGCAGTCCAAGAGGAAGACATAACAATTGTAAATATCTATGCACTCAACATAGGAGCACCTCAATACATAAGACAAACACTAACAGACATAAAAGGAGAAGTTTACAGTAACACAATAATAGCAGGAGACTTTAATACCCCATTTACACCAGTGGACAGATCATCAAAACAGAAAATTAATACAAAAACACAAATCTTAAATGATACATTAGACAAGATGGATTTCATTGATATCTTCAGGACATTCCATCCAAATGCAGAAGAACACACCTTCTTCTCAAGTGCAGATGGAACATTCTCTGGGATAGACCACATCTTGGGTCACAAATCAAACCTCAGTAAATTTAAGAAAATTGAAATCGTATCAAACATCTCTTCTGGCGACAACACTATGAGACTAGATATCAATTACAAGAAAAAAACTGTAGAAAACACGTGGAGAGTAAACAAGATGTTTCTAAATAAGGAACAGGTTACTTATCAAGAAATCAAGAGGAAAATCAAGAAAAAACAAAATGAAAACATGACAACTCAAAACTAGTGGGATGCAGCAAAAGCAGTTCTAAGAGGGAACTTTATAGCAATACAGTCCTACCTCAAGAAACAAGAAAAACATCAAATAGGCAACCTAACTTTACACCTAAAACAACTGGGAAAAGAAGAAGAAGAACAGACTCCCCCCCCCCAAAAAAAAAATTAGCAGAAGGAAAGAAANTTCCCGTGCTGACACAGACTCTCCATCTTTTGCTACATGTCTGCCTGTTCCATGCTGAAAGAGACCTCAGGGCTCTTGTAGCTGAATAGTGTGTCTGTGATACATGTGGATGTTTTGAATCAAGAAGTTCATCAGAACCATGGACCTCACCTGCCCAACAAAGGCCAACTTTGAGACTGACTGACACTGTTCCTTCTTCCTATGTAGTATATTTAAAATAGTAATAAACTTGGAATCAGAAAGCCTAAGCTTGATATAGTGGACATCTATTGGTTGCTCTAATGTTGTCCAAGTGGGAATTTAAAATATTTCAGTACAAAAACCAAGAGATGACTGGGTACAAATTAACCCTAATCTTTAGCACAATTAATTAGCATTTTGAGACTCTCTAATCAAGCCTCTACATGCCACTTTCAGAAGTGGTTACTCGCTTCACCTATCCTTGTGTGAAAAGTACCCTGGAGGATCTATTGAGTAGCATAAAATACATCAGTAATAATTTGTTGCTGGTGAAATGTGTGATGCTCAAATTGGGTGAGGCTGATTAGGAATGCTGCACAGTC
>SJYW01028915.1:13615-59689 GCA_006410735.1 Raphicerus campestris | reverse complement strand
ACTGAACAACTGGTAAGATTTTTCTCTGGAACATATTTTTCTCATATTAAGATAGCCATTCCAGTGTTAAAATCATATATCAACTCTCATCCTTTTACTTTTAACTTACTTTCAAATTTCAAATGATTCTCCCATAGACAATGTATAGTCAAATTTTACTTTCTTAAAAAATTCAATGTGACACTGATGTGCATTTTAATAGAATGTTGATATTATTAGGTTTAAGTCTATTTACTTAATATTTATTCTCTATTTCCCATTCTGTTCTTTCTTCCCTTTTTCTTATTTTTAACTTCCTTTGAATTAGTTTTAAAATAATTCTATTATATTACCTTTCTGTCCTGTTAACTATAATGTTTTGTTATTTTAGTGATTGTTTTAAAGTTCATAGTATACACACTTATCAAACTACCTTTAAAGTATATCATAGATTTTCACTGACAATATAAGAAATTTAAATTTTATACACTTGACCCTTGAATAAGAGGAAGCTAAGAGTACCAACCTCCATACAGTAGAAAATGAGTATAACTCATAATTGGCCATCTAGCTCTATGGTTCATCTATACTGTTAACCATGGGTCATGAAGTACTACAGTATTTACTATTGAAAAAAAGATCTCCTTCTAAGTAGACACTTGTAGTTCAAACCCATGTTGTTCAAGGGTCAACTACATCCAGTACGCTTCATCTAATCTTTAAGCTATTGTGGGCCTACTACTTATTTATATATATGCTATAAACCTCATAATACATTGATTGTGGTATTGTTTAAATAAAATCTTCTCTTTTAAAAATACAAAACAACAACAATAATAAAAGATAATTACCAGTATTGGCACCATTTTCACTTTTCACTTTTCTTCATTCATTTATGTAAGTACACATTTATGTGTTTAATGACTGACATTATCTACCTTCTTGCCTGAAAATTTTCTTACATCATTTCTTTCATTCAGGTTTGCCACTGAGAATCTTGCAGATGTTATACATTTGCAAATATATTTTCTATTATTGAAATATTTTTATTAGAAAATAAGCTTTATATTGACATAATTTTGTAGTATTTTAAAGTTCTTATCTCCACTATTTTCTTACTTGAGTTGTTTCAAGAAATCTGCTATCACCCTTAGCTCCATTCTTCTGCACCTAATGTGTCCTTTCTTTCCCCTGACTCCCTGTACCTCATCAAATTATATATAAGCATTTACAGTCTTGGTCAACCTTATATCTTAGCAAAATGTCCATTTATTCTGGTTGGGAATCCTCTGATAACTAATAGAAAGTAAGATATTCTTTTTAATAGTGGTTTTGAGCAATTTATGGACTTCCCTATAGCTCAGATGGTAAAGAATCTGCCAGCAATGCAGGAGATCCAAGTTCGATCCCTGAATCAGGAAGATCCCCAGGAGAAGGAAATGGCAATCCTCTTTAGTAGTCTTGCCTGGTGCGTGTTGCCACAGAGGAGCCTGGTGGGCTACAGTCCATGGGGTCACAAATTTGAGCAATTTGATTATGAAATGAAAAGTGAAAGTCACTCAGTTATGTCCAACTCTGTAACCCCATGAGCTGCAGCCTGCCAGGCTCTTCTGTCCATGGAATTATCCAGGCCAGAATACTGGAATGGGTAGCCATTCCTTTCTCCAGGGGATCTTCCCAAGCCAGGGATTAAACTCAGGTCTCCTGAATTGCAGGCAGATTCCTTACCATCTGAGCCACCAGAGAAGTTGATTATGAAATGCCTCAGTTCAGTTCAGTTCAGTTCAGTCGTTCAGTTGTGTCCAACTCTTTGCAACTCCATGGACCACAGTAAGCCAGGCTCCTCTGTCCATGGGGGTTCTCCAGGCAAGAATACTGCAGTGGGTTGCCATGCCTTCCTCCAGGGGATCTTCCCACCTAGGAATGGAACCGAGGTCTCTTGCATTGCAGGTGGATTCTTTACTAGCTGAGCCACCAGGGAAGCCCAGACAAACCTAGATAGCATATTAAAAAGCAAAGACATCACTTTGCTAACAAAAATCCTTATTGTCAAAGCTATGGTCTTTCTAGTAGTCATGTACAGATGTGAGTTGTTCAGTCACTCAGTCGTGTCCAACTCTTGCTACCCTGTGGACTGCAGCATACCAGGCTTCCCTGTCCTTCACTATCTCCCAGAGTTTGCTCAAACCCATGTCCACTGAGTCAGTGATGCCATCCAACCATCTCATTCTCTATCATCCCCATCTCCTCCTGCCTTCAATCTTTCCCAGCATCAGAGTCTTTTCCAAGGAGTTAGTTCTTCACATCAGGTGGCCAAAGTATTGGAGCTTCAGCTTCAGCATCAGTCCTCCCAATAAGTATTCAAGGTTAATTTCCTTTAGGATTGACTGGTTTGATCTCCTTGCTGTCCAAGGGACTCTCAAGAGTCTTCTACAGCACCACACAGTGCAAAGACATCAATTTGGGGGGACTCAGCCTTTTTAATCTGTCCAGGTTTCACATCCATACTTGACTACTGGAGAAACCATAGCTTTGACTATATGGATCTTTGTAGGCAAAGTAATGTCTCTGCTCTTTAATACTCTGTCTAGGTTTGTCATAGCTTTTCTTCTAACGAGTAAGTGTCTTTTGATTTCATGGCTGCAGTCACCATCCACAGTGATTTTGGAGCCCAAGAAAATAAAGTTTCTTACTGTTTCCATCGTTTCCCCATCTATTTACTATGATAAGATCAAATGCAAATCAATCTTGAATACTCATTGGAAGGAATGAGCTGGTTGGATGGCTGAAGCTGAAGCTCCAATATGCAAACAGACAACTCACTGGAAAAGACTCTGATGCTGGGAGAGATTGATGGCAAAAGGAGAAGAGGGTGGCAGAGGATGAGACTGTTAGATAGCATCACCAATTCAATGGACATGAACTTGGGTGAACTCCAGGATATGGTAAGGGACAGAGTGGCCTGGCGTTCTGCAGTCCATGGGGTCACAGAGTCAGACAACATGCCACTATTTATAAGGAGGACTGATGCTGAATCTTAAGCTCCAATACTTTGGCCACTTGATGCAAAGAGCCGACTCATTGAAAAGGACCCCAGTGCTGAAAAAGATTGAAGGCAAAAGGAGAAGGGGGTGACAGAGGGTGAGATAGTTAGTCAGCATTACCAACTCAATGAACAAGAGTTTTAGCAAACTCCAGGAGACAGTGAAGGACTGGAGAGTGTGGTGTGCTACAGTCCTAGGGGTCACAAAGAGCTGGACATGACTTAGCAACTGAAGAACAACAACAAAACATATATATAGACATTACTTTGATTAAAAACAAAAGAAAGTAAAAATAGTTTCTGCTTTTGCCCCCCAAAAATTATTTATCAAAAGCCATGAAGACATGGTATAGGGGAAATAAATATCCATAATCCAAACTACAAAGTTGTTATCAAGCATATGAAAATGTTAAATATGAAAAAAATATTATTCTTTATTATTCTGGAGATTTTTAATTCCAAGAATTTAATCATGGCACAGTAGTACAACATAGGAGTATGAAGAGGAACTAAAGACTCTCTTGATGAAAGTGAAAAAGGAGAGTTAAAAAGTTGGCTTAAAATTCAACATTCAAAAAACTAAGATCACAGCATCCAGTCTCATCACTTCATGGCAAATAGATGGGGAAACAGTGGAAACAGTGAGAGACTTTATTTTTCTGATCTCCAAAAGTACTGCAGATGGTGACTGCAGCCATGAAATAAAAATACGCTTGCTCCTTGGAAGAAAGCTATGGCCAATCTAGACAGCATATTACAATGCAGAGACATGACTTTGCCAACAAAGGTCCATATAGTCAAAGCTATGGTTTTTCCAGTAGGCAAGTATGGATGTGAAATCTGAACAATGAAAAAGACTGAGTCCTAAAGAATTGATGCCTTTGAACGGTGGTGCTATAGAAGACTCTTGAGAGTCCCTTAGGTAGCAAGGAGATCAAACCAGTCAATCCTAAAAGAAATTAACCCTGAATACTCTTTGGGAGGACTGATGCTAAAGCTGAAGCTCCATTACTTTGGCCACCTGATGTGAAGACTAACTCCTTAGAAAAGACCCTGGTGCTGGGAAAGATTGAAGGCAGGATGGAAAGGGGACAGCAGAGGATGAGACGGTTGGATGGCATCACAAACTCAATGGATCTGAGTTTTTGAGCAAACTCTGGGAGATAGTGAAGGACAGGGAATCCTGGCATGCTGCAGTCTGTGGGGTCATAAAGAGTGGGACAGGACTGAGTGACTGAACTTAACTGAACTGAATATATCTTGGCTATTGTAAATAGCCTGAACCGAACTACTGGGGTACTTGTATCTTTTCAAATTAAGAGTTTCTCCAGATAAATGCCCAGAAATAGGATTGCTGGATCATATGGTAGCTCTATTTTTAGTGTTTCAAAGAACTTCTATACTGTTACCATAGGGGCTATACCAATTTATATTTTCACTAACATTGTAAGAGGGTTCCCTTTTCTCTACCCCCTCTCCAACCTAGACAGTATATTAAAAAGAAGGGACATTACTTTAATGACGAAGGTCCATCTAGTCAAAGCTATGGTTTTTCCAGTAGTCATGTATGGATGTGAGAGTTGGACAATAAAGAGGGCTGAGCACCAAAGAACTGATGCTTTTGAACTGTGCTGTTGGAGAAGACTCTTGAGATTCCCTGGACTGCAAGAAGATTCAACCAGTCAATCCTAAAGGAGATAACCATGACTATACATTGGAAAGACTGATACTGAAGCTGAAAGTCTAATACTTTGGCTACCTGGTAGAAAAAGCTGGCCTATTAGAAAAGACCCTGATGCTGGGAAAGATTGAAGGTGGGAGGAGAAGGGGACGACAGAGGATGAGATGGTTGGATGGCATGACCAACTCGATGCACATGAGCTTGAACAAGCTTTGGGAGTTGGTGATGGCTAGGGAAGCCTTGCATGCTGCAGTCCATGGGGTTGCAAAGAGCTGGACATGACTAAGCAGCTGAACAAGGAATGACAACTTAGCATGATTAGCATTTGAATTATAAAGAACACTCACACTGGAAAGAGTCAGGCACAACTGAGTGACTGAACTGAACTCCAGCCTTTACTATCTACAGACATGTTAGTGATGGCCATTCTGACTTAGGTGAGATAACATTTTATGGTAGGTTTTATTCACATTTCTTGATAATTAGCAATGTTGAATATCTTATTATATGCTTGTTGATCATCTTTATGTCTTCTTTGGAGAAAATTAGTCTGTTTAGGTCTGCTGCCCATATTTTGATCGGGTTGTTGTTTTGCATTGTTGAGCTATATGACCTGCTTGGGTATTTTGGAAATTAAGCCCTCATCGGCCACATAATTTGCAGATATTTTCTTCCAGTGTATTGGTTGTCTTTTCCTTTTGTTTATGGTTTTCTTTGTTGTTCAAAAGCTTATGAAATTGGTTAGGTCTCATTTTTGTTGCTGTTGTTTTTTTTTCCTATTGCCTTAGGAGACTGACCTAAGAAAACACTGATATGGTTTATGTCAGAGAATGTGTTGCCTATGTTCTCTTCCAGGAGTTTTATGATGTCTTGTCTTATATTTAAGTCTTTAAGCCAATTTGAGTTTATTTTCAGTAAGTTCAGTTCAGTTGTTCAGTTGTGTCCAGCTATTTGTGACCCCACGGACTGCAGCACGCCATCACCTGTCCCTGTCCATCACCAACTCCCAAAGTTTATTTTAGTTTACTGACACATGTGTTGTGGTCCAACTTTCCCATCACCACTTGTCAGAGACTGTCTTTACTCCATTGTATATTCTAATGTTCTAACGTATAGCTCTTGAAGTTTATATTAATGTATCTTTATAATTTCAGAAATATAAATGAATCTCTAAAGTCATGGAGCTTCTTCTCAATATCACTTTCAACACCCTTAGTAAACTATGCAAGACCAAAACATCATTTGAAGATGGATTTTTCAGCTGGAATATTGACCTGTAAATTGATTTTATCATATTGTTTGCGCCTTTTACTAAATTTGTTGGAAAAAAAATCTAAATACCATAATTTTAAATATATTTCCAATAAATTTTCTATGTTAGAAAAATGCTAGGAATATATTATTGTATTTTTTCTTTTAGAAAAATAATGATAACTTTTAGAGTTTTAACAGATTCAAAATTTTAATTTAAAACAGAGTATTAAGGAAATTTTGGAAAATGATACAGCATATCAGGCAATAGATTAAATTTTCCACAATATATATATTTTGATTTTTCTCATCTTTGTCAATCATATATTAAAGTTCATTCAACTATTTCAAAATAAATCTAAAGAATATGTTAGTGTGGGTTTTTTTAGGTAACTTGAGTCAATTTAATTAAATGTTCTGAAAATAATGGAGAATCCTAGACATTATGCTTGGTATTTTTTGCATTAATAATTATATTGAGAAATAATATTTGACATAAATGCCATTATTGGAATAGTATAGCAGTTAACTAAGCTATATGCACATTTGAGCCATTCTTTTTTTGTTTATAGATGTGTTAATGAACCTCAGTCTACATTTACATTCATGATTATAAGAGATAAAAGCAACCATTTGTTCAATTTCCTTTTCTAGAAACTGGCTCATAGTTAATGCTATTTATCCATCTCCTGTGTAACTGGATAATTAGCATGATAAAAGCAGGCATGATAATACAGATTTAACAATATTTTTGCTGTTATCTGATAATGATCTTATTTGACTTTATTTGTTAACAATACTCTGTCTCTTAGATTCTATGCATCATGAGATATCTTCATACAACGTTTGTTCAAGAAATTACATGCCAACTACATGACACTTAAAACCCAAGGTTTTTATCTAATCGAAGACATTGTAGATCTTGGTATACCTAGTGTGAATCTTTAAAATAACAAAGCAAAACATAAACCTTTAGAGAGTTGGTAGAAGTGTTCAGCTTTTGATTTCAAATCTACTACAAAAGCACTTTGCAGTCAGTTGTTTATTCAAGTAAAAGGATTTCAGAAGTTGAATACCCTTGGATTTTGCTTACACACTCACCACTCTAGCCATTCAGTCCCTTTCACCCTGTTCAACTACATCTAAGCAATTATACTTGAGGAGGGACGTCTTTTATCTTTTATCTATACTTTTGATAACTAAGGAAAATAAAAGATATTCTCCCCAGGAAATTACACAGCATAATAAAAGTGTGCATGAAATTCAAGGACCCTGTAGACCTGCTCAAGAATCTTTCCCAGAGCTTTCGCAGTAGCCCAGACTGCAGCTGACACTGGGTCAGATAATCACTAGTTACTTTACTGCCTCAGGTGGGAACTCCATCTGTGTTTAAATTTAATCCTGAAAAGTCTGATTGCCCTCCCCTCTTTCCCAGCTCCTGCTACCTCACCCTTGCAGGCCCTGGGTACTTTCAGATTGTTTTCTAAACCTTGTTGCTCCCAGTACACATACCTCATTCCCTTTTTTTTTTCTTAGTTACACATAAGATACGTGAACTTTGCTTTACAATCCATCCATCTCTGTATCATTCCTATATTGTTCTCTGTTTCCCCTCCCTGATCTAAAGTTCCACTTTTTTTTCCCTGTTTCCAGCCCTGCTACATGCACTTTAAAATATTTCCATTATGGAGACTTCCTTAGTTACTGTGATACAGAATCTGCCTGCCAATGCAGGAGACATAGGTTTGATCCCTGGTCTGTGAGATATCATATGCAACCAAGCCCATGCACCACAACGACTAAGCCTGTGCTCTAAAGCCTGGGAGTTGAAACTACTGAAGCCTGCATTCATTCCCTAAAGCCCATGCTCTGCAAGGAGAAGCCCACCACAATCAGAAGCCCTCGAACCGAAACTACGGTGTAGCCCCTGCTCAGTGCAACTAGAAAAAAGCCCAGACAGCAACCAAGACCCAGAACAGCCAAAAATAAATAAATATAATTATTTTAGAAACTATTTCCATTGTGTGCATTAGAACTCCCTT
This sequence comes from Raphicerus campestris, assembly GCA_006410735.1. Classification (NCBI taxonomy): domain Eukaryota; kingdom Metazoa; phylum Chordata; class Mammalia; order Artiodactyla; family Bovidae; genus Raphicerus; species Raphicerus campestris. The sequence goes on along the minus strand of SJYW01028915.1, from coordinate 51,693 downwards.
TCAAGACTACTGGATAAAGAGCATTTTCTGGAGTCCTTTCAAGGCAAAACTATTCACTCTCTCACACTCCAGGTTACTCTTCTGTGTTCGCTAGAGCTACTGTGAGTTTACTTAGTTATAAAAGTCACTTCTACTTTGAGGCTGGCTCATTTATACCATCCATGAAGCCTTATCAACATCAGCTGTAGCATCAGTGACTAAGAACACTGCCTGCATAAAATAGCCTAGCCATTAAAACATGTACCTTTTGTGATACAGATTTCTATTCTGGGAGAAAAGATTATGTACAAATATCCATTAAGTTTTGATATGAACTGTGAATGAATACTTACTATGGATACAAAAACTCTATTGTATAATTCTACTTGGTGTACTGAGTGAAAAATCAATAGCTGTATAATAAACACACTTACAACAATGATGTCTTCTATTAGAAAATATACTTTAAGTCACTGTTTATATCACTGAAATTGATCTCTGAAAAAGCCTATTTCTTCTCAGTAACCTTAAGCTAAATACATACAATATTACTCTACCTTACAATATTTTAAAATTAATACATTTGTATTCATGCTGGCCACATTTGTATCTATATGGCATAAATAATATGTATGTACTTGATTACTCAATATAACCTAAATCCTATGGTCAGAGGTAGACTATAATCGTACAATTTATCTCTACAGAAGCCTTTTTCTTAACCTCATTTATAAACAATATTGGAAATCGGCAGTTATTATTTGTGCAACTCTTAAGCTAAAGATATTTTCATGTAACCTTTTATTCTCTCTAGGAGAATCTTGGGTACAAAAGATGTACCTTGGGCTAATTTGTCTAGCATTCTCAATGTATCAATGTACTAATTTTTCAAGTAACTGAAAAAATATAAATACTAATTTTAATCTCACAAACCAATAAAATGATACATTTAATGACTGATTTTTACATTAATTATGACATGTTACATTTAAAACACTAAGAAATGCTCTTTATGCTTTATTTTGTTCTTACTACTTTGTCCAGAATCACACCATGACATTGTGCCAACTCTATGGTCTGTTAATTTTACAATGGCCCCTGGCCAAACCCAAACACAATAACATGCTTATCCAAACTGCCAGAGAAATATGTCAAAACATCTATTGTTCTGGAAACTACTGCCTCTTTCTCTCTGTCTTTCTCTCTTTCTCTTTCTTCTGAAAATGAAAGGTATCCTATTTACCCGTTCTCTCAGCTTTCATAAAGTCAACTTTAGTTGAGTCAAAAGCTAAAGATTTTAGCAAACACATGGATTTGTCCACTAGCTCCAGATTATGGTGTATATTGACTTCTAGAAACTTAGAAACAACTACTTGTAGTCCTTATCTGTGTCTTAAAAAACAAAGGGGGAAATACTCCTTTACTTCTTTTTTTTTCATCTTTGGATTGTCATTATTTATTTTTATTTTATTTTATTTTTACTTTATTCTACTTTACAATACTGTATTGGTTTTGCCATACATTGACATGAATCAGCCACAGGTGTACACGAGCTCCTAATCCTGTATCCCCCTCCCACCTCCCNTCATTTGAATTGTTAGCAAAATAAGACATAACGCTAGAACTTCTAACAGCCATTTTATCACCATGAGGAAGAACCCACTCAAAAATTGGAGCCAATATAGGAAAAAGCCAAGCCAAGAGAGAGTCTTAACCTATTGACGTCATTTGAGTCTCTGGATTAGACCAAGTCTGAAGCCCTAGGCTTTTCAGGTCTGGAATTAATACATTTATTTTTCTTAAGCCAGTTATCAGTAAAAGAAAATACCACAGCTTTCTTATCCATTCATCTGCTGATGGACATCTAGGTTCTCCAAAGACATATGGATGGCTAACAAACACATGAAAAGATGCTCAACATCACTCATTATCAGAGAAATGCAAATCAAGACAACAATGAGGTACCATTTCACACCAGTCAGAATCACTGTGATCCAAAAGTCTACAAGCAATAAATGCTGGAGAGGATGTGGAGAAAAGGGAACCATCTTACACTGTTGGTGGGAATACAAACTAGTACAGCCAGTATGGAGAACAGTGTGGAGATTCCTTAAAAAATTGCAAATAGAACTGCCTTATGAACCAGCAATTCCACTGCTGGGCATACACACTGAAGAAACCAGAATTGAAAGAGACACATGTACCCCAATGTTCATTGCAGCACTGTTTATAATAGCCAGGACATGGAAACAACCTAGATGTCCTTGACTTCTTAGTGATTTTTGTGTCACTGACTCATTTTGAGCCCAGTCATCTACTACTCAGGATAATGTTTTAAATGCACACAATCAAATTATGAAGTTTTACCAAAGAAATCAGTATTATTAAAACAAAGTTTCATCCATGTATGCTTTGTGTGTGAGACTAAGTAGTCAAGGATAAACTCAATTCACGTGCATTTCAATTAATGCTCTGACTTGAAAAACCTTAATCCGGTTATCCAGTTAACAAAATTACATGAACATATATATATATATATGTAATTTCATCTTAAATGTACTGCAAAACTCTAAACAAAAGGAAATGCATTATTCTTCAAGACACCATGGTTTACATCAGTGAGCCATGAACATACATAAAAACGGATCTTAGAGACAGAAAACACAATAGTATGATATGATGGTTTAGTCACTAAGTCGTATCCTATTTTTGCAACCCCATGGACTATAGAACACCAGGCTCCTCTGTCCATGGACTTCTCAAGACAAGAATACTGGAGTTGGCTGCCATTCCCTTCTCCAGAGGATATTCCCGACCGTGGGATTGAAACCCAGTCTCCAGCAATGCAAGCAGATTCTTCACCACTAACCCCCCAGGGAAGCCTCATGGTATGATATAATCATAGGATTAACATATTCATACCTTTATGGCAGTGGATGCAATTTGAATGTGGTGAAGTCTCCGAAGGGTGCTGTCCCTGTCGATGAAATAGGAAGCAGCCAGTTGATGTAGAGTCTCCAGAGTAACCGAGGAGCTATTGGTGCTGGGGTCACTCCCTTCAGATCGTTTGCTCAGCTTCCGCTTGTCCACAAAAATTGTGAGTGACTCCTCTCCTGCATGAATAATATTTTACATTATTCCATTTTCCACTTAAAATCAGTGTTTAAATTACCTGCTACTGAGGAAGCCTAGATTATAACCATTATGAAACAAAAGAGTGACAAATAACAAATGGGCAGGGAGTTTTGCTTATAATTTTGTTCACAAATACTTCACACATACCTAGAAAAGTACCCGGGATGATGATGGTTGTGAATACTTATTTAGTAAGCATTGAATAGCAAACTTTTGTGGAACTGTTTCTCTAGATTTTATTGACTCTTTTTTGTGGTTTAGCTTATCTAACACTAATGTGGCCCCCAAATTAAGCAAATTAAGATAAGAAAATATGTAAAACAAACAATAGTTACTATAGATCATTGTGGCAAATGGAAACTCGATCAAGTATATTAAAAAATATTGTTGTTTAGTTGCTAAGTCATGTCCAACTCTTGATTTCTCAGGCAAGAATACTGGAACAATTTCCTTCTCCAGAGTATCTTTCAGACCCAAGGATCAAAACCCGCATTTCCTGATTGGCAAGCAGATTCTTTACCAGTGAGCCACCTTGGAAGACCACTTCAAAAACATTAGCTGTTTTCAATTGTATCTGTAAAATGCAATTGTATCTGTAAAATCTATATATGCCTATATAATTATATAAATATGTGTATTAAGCTCAGAGTTATCATGAGAAACACTGGGCTGGTTGAAGCACGAGCTGGAATCAAGATTGCTGGAAGAAATATAAATAACCTCAGGTATGCAGATGAAATCACTCTTATGGCAGAAAGCGAAGAACTAAAGAGCCTCTTGATAAAAGTGCAAGATGAGAGTGAAAAAGTTGTGTTAAAACTCAATATTTAGAAAACTAAGATCACAGCATCCAGTTCCATCACTTCATGGCAAATAAATGGGGAAACAATGGAAACAGTGAGAGACTTTATTTTTAGGGGCTCCAAAATCACTGCAGATGGTGACTGCAGCCATGAAATTAAAAGACGCCTGCTTCTTGGAAGAAAAGTTATGACCAACCTGACAGCATGTTAAAAACCAGAGACATTACTTTGCCAACAAAGGTCCATCTAGTCAAAGCAGTATTTTTTTCCAGTAGTCATGTGTGGATGTAAGAGTTGGACTATAAAGAAAGCTGAGTGCCAAAGAATTAATTCTTTTGAACTGTGGTGTTGGAGAAGACTCTTGAGCATCCCTTGGACTGCAAGGATATCCAACCAGTCTATCCTAAAGGAGATCAGTCCTGAATATTCACTGGACTGACTGATGCTAAAGGTGAAACTCCAATACCTTGGCCACCTGATGTGAAGAACTGACTCATCTGAAAAGACCCTGATGCTGGGAAAGAGTGAAGGTGGAGGAGAAGGGGATGAGATGGTTGGATGGCATCATCGACTCCAAGGACATGAGTTTGAGTAAATTCTAGGAGCTGGTGATGAACAGAGAGGCCTGGTGTGATGCATTTCATGGGGTCATAGTGAGTTGGAGACGACTGAGTCACTGAACTGAACTGAACTGAACTGAACTGAAGCTCAGAGGTCTCTTGTGTGCTGCAGTCCATGGGGTCACAAGAAGTCAGACACGACTGAGTGACTAAACAACAACAAATACATGACATTAAATATTGTATTATTGTGTGTTGATAACTTTGTAGAAATCACAAACATCCATGGGAGCTTTAGGTACTTGTCAATGGACCCTTTAATGTGAAATTTGAAGTGAAGCAAATTACAGTTAAGTTGCAGTTTTCAACACTTACTGTTGATTAAAAAAAAGTGTCAATGCCTTAAATTATTATTATTATTATTAATGTTAGTCTTAAATAGACTAACATTAAGAACTTGCCATCCTCAGACTTCCAGATTCTTGGATTATCTAGCATATAATTGTCATACTTGAAGCTTGTTCTCATTCGTTCAGAAACCCATCTGCTCAGGTGGCATTATGCCCATTGACAAATTGGCAAGCCAGTTTCCTAAAACACCAAATAAGATTTCTAGCAGAAGAGTTTGCTTATCTTCTCAAAATTAAAAATAATGCCAGTTTTAAAATGATGCAGTCTAGTGACCATCTAATTCTAAGTGACAGTTTCTGTTTCCCTGTAAGAGATAAGGTGAGTTGCTATCAGAAATAACATGTCAACAATGTTATTTAAGAAAGTTGCATTCTCAGCTTGTATTTGGACCTCAGCATGCCAAAGCAGGAGATGCAAGAGATGTGGGTTGATCCCTGGGTCTGGAAGATCCCCTGGAGAAGGAAATGACAACTCACTCCTATATCCTTGCCTGGAAAATTCCATGGACAGAGTGGCCTGGTGGGCTACACAAAGAGTGAAACACAACTGAGTGTGTGCATGTGCATGCACGTGCACACACGCATGCACACACACACACACATCCTGGAAATCAAGCAGATTAGAAATACAGAAGAAAAAAAAAANTCCCCTGGAGAAGGAAATGACAACTCACTCCTATATTCTTGCCTGGAAAATTCCATGGACAGAGTGGCCTGGTGGGCTACACAAAGAGTGAAACACAACTGAGTGTGTGCATGTGCATGCACGTGCACACACGCACGCACACACACACACACATCCTGGAAATCAAGCAGATTAGAAATACAGAAGAAAAAAAAAACTTCAAAAATATGAATGAGTGGATCAAATTATCAACAGCATTAAGTCATTTGCATGGTAACCAGCCTTCAGATGGGAACATCTGAAAGCAAAAAGGAAATATTTATGTCAAATACTATAAGAAAAAAAAAAAAAAAAACAGCAATCATTTACCCCTGAAGGGAAGGATGAACTGGTTTGGAAATTTGATCTCACTGAATCTGAGACCAACTCACACATGTACCTAAGCAAACACCTTGCACATGGAGACAGAAGGATCAAAGCTATTATCTTCTTAGGATCTAAGAAGTCATAAGGCAGCTCAATGACACATACAAGTGCTAGGATCTGAATTTTGTCTCACAAAATTCACATGCTGAAATTCTGTCCTTCTAAGATCATGGTATTAGGAGGTGGGATCTGTGGGACATGCCGGGCTTATAGGAATGGAAGTCATGCTTTATAAATGAGTCTCCCCAGAGATTCTTTGTCCCTTCTGCAATGAAAATATGCAAGGCAAAATCTGTGACTGGAAGACAGCCCTCACTCAACCATCTTGGCATTCTGATCTCTGACTTCTAGCTTCCAGAACTTTGAGCAAGATGTTTCTGCTGTTTACAAGTTACCCAGTCATGGGTATTTTGCTATAAGCAGCCTGAACAGACTAAGACAGCAAACAGTTTCTCTTCTTAAATACAGTTAAAAACCAACTGACAAAGATATCTTGACAAAAGTAAATAAAAAAAAAAGAAAAATTAATTATCTCTTCAGGCCAAAATTATTACATCAGAAAACAAAGTAGACTGACTAGTGCTAAAGACTAAAACTTGCAAATCTGCTTTAACTGAAACACTTTTCATAAAGTAGAACACAGAAGATATAGGTTAAAATATCCATATGCTGACAACGTTATGAGACTTCAGAACATGTTTCCTAGACCTACATATATTCAGTGGGGGTAAAAATATAATAATAGAGATCTTTACAACCTACTTAATAAGATAGATCATCTAGTGAAATATGAAACTTTATAATAGCAAGGAGGAAAAGAAAATTTCTTCTCAACAGTACATAGAACATATTTGCCATATATTCCATTAAAAAATCCTTAGCAAATTTCAAAAGTTTGCAAAAAGAAATCAGTTGACAAAGATTTTCTCCTTGATGACTCAAGACAAGCTCCTATGAGCTTGCTTTGACTAGACTCTTTCTATAGGCATGTGAGAGTCCAACTTCAGGAAGAATTCTGTCAAGTCACTTTAGCAAGAATCCCCTAGCCTGAACATCTGATCATCTTTAATAGCTAACCAAATTTCTCATCCATCAACATCTCCTTGGTGACATTTGGTAACCCTGGTCTGCCTTCAGCAAGATTCCTGTTAGGTCACTTTAAAAAAGAATTACTCTGCCNGTCAAGTCACTTTAGCAAGAATCCCCTAGCCTGAACATCTGATCATCTTTAATAGCTAACCAAATTTCTCATCCATCAACATCTCCTTGGTGACATTTGGTAACCCTGGTCTGCCTTCAGCAAGATTCCTGTTAGGTCACTTTAAAAAAGAATTACTCTGCCTTCTCTGTAATATCCTACCTACCAACCCTTCTACTCTGCTTATAGATTAAATGCACCATTGTCCTGGCTCTGCTCATAATTAAGCACAATCTCCCCTGCTATACAACTCTATTGTAGGAGGCCTCATGCAAAAAGTCTGCCTTACTGTTCTTTATCAAATGTCCAGATAACTGTTTCTTTAACACACTTACTGATTCAGGTCAGTTCACTTCAGTTCATTGACTCAGTCATGTCTGACTCTTTGCAACCCCATGAACTGCAGCATGCCAGGCCTCCCTGTCCATCTCCAACTCCAGGAGTCTACCCAAACCCATGTCCATCTGTCAGTGATGCCATCCAACCATCTTATTCTCTGTCACCCCGTCTCCTCCTGCCCTCAATCTTTCCACCATCATGGTCTTTTCAAATGAGTTAGTTCTTTGCATCAAGTGGCCAAAGTATTGGAGTTTCAGCTTCAACATCAATCCTTCCAATGAACACCCAGGACTGATCTCCTTTAGGATGGACTGGTTGGGTCTCCTTGCAGTCCAAGGGACTCTCAAGAATCTTCTCCAACACCACATTTCAAAAACATCAATTCTTCGGTACTCAGCTTTCTTTCTATTTTTTTTTTAAATTTTATTTTATTCTACTTTACAATACTGTATTGGTTTATAGTCCAACTCTCACATCCATACATGACCACAGGAAAAACCATAGCCTTGACTAGATGGATCTTTGTTAGCAAAGTAATGTCTCTGCTTTTTAATGTCTAGGTTAGCCATAACTTTCCTTCCAAGGAGTAAGCTTCTTTTAATTTCATGGCTGCAATCATCATCTGCAGTGATTTTGGAGCCCAGAAAAATAAAGTCAGCCATTGTTTCCACTGTTTCTCCATCTATTCGCTGTGAACTGATGGGATTGGATGCCATGATCTTAGTTTTCTGAATGTTGAGCTTTAAGCCAACTTTTTCACTCTCCTCTTTCACTTCCATCAAGAAGCTCTTTAGTTCTATTTCACTTTCTGCCATCTGCATATCTGAGGTTATTGATATTTCTCCTGGTAATCTTGATTCCAGCTTGTGCGTCGTCTAGCCCAGCGTTTCTCAGGATGTACTCTTACTGATTATACTAAAATTAAAAATTGATAGAAACTTTTGAATTTCCTATGGATAGATATTCTATTATATAATTATTGTGTAATAGGATAAATGAAATAAAAATAAATATTCTAAGAAAAACTGAGGAAAATATAATATAATACAATCAAGCAAAGACAGGCTCCATAAAGGACAGAAATGGTATGGACTTAACAGAAGCAGAAGATATTAAGAAGAGGTGGCAAGAATACACAAAAGAACTGTACAAAAAAGATCTTCACAACCCAGATAATCACGATGCTGTGATCACTCACCTAGAGGCAGACATCCTGGAATGTGAAGTCAAGTGGGCCTTAGGACTCATCACTATACACAAAGCTAGAGGAGGTGACGGAATTCCAGTTGAGGTACTTCAAATCCTAAAAGATGATGCTGTGAAAGTGCTGCACTAAATATACCAGCAAATGTGGAAAACTTAGCAGTGGCCACAGGACTGGAAAAGGTCAGTTTTCATTCCAGTCCCTAAGAAAGGCAATGCCAAAGAATGTTCAAACTACCACACAATTGTACTCATCTCACATGCTAGCAAAGAGATGCTCAAAATTCTCCAAGTCAGGCTTCAGCAATATGAGAACTGTGAACTTCCAGCTGTTCAAGCTGCTTTAAGCAAAGGCAGAAAAACCTGAGATCATATTGCCAACATCTGGATCATCACAAAAGCAAGACAGTTACAAAAAGAAACATCGATGTCTGCTTTACTGACTACACCAAAGTGTTTGACTGTGTAGACCACAATAAACTGTGGGAAATTCTTCAAGAGATGGGAATACCAGACCACCTGACCTGCCACTTGAGAAATCTGTGTGTAGGTCAGGAAGCAACAGTTAGAACTGGACATGGAACAGACTGGTTCCAAATAGGAAAAGGAGTACATCAAGGCTGTATACTGTTACCCTGCTTATTTAACTTATACGTAGAGCACATCATGAGAAATGCTGGGCTTGAGGAAGCACAAGCTGGAATCAAGACTGCTGGGAGAAATATCAATAACCTCAGATATGCAGGTGACACCACCCTTATGGCAGAAAGTGAAGAACTAAAGAGCCTCTTGATGAAAGTGAATGAGGAAAGTGAAAAAGTAGGCTTAAAGCTCATCATTCAGAAAACTAAGATCATGACATCCGATCCCATCACTTTATGGCAAATAGATGGGGAAACAATGGAAACAGTGACAGACTATTTTGGGGGCCTCCAAAATCACTGCAGATAGTGACTGCAGCCGTGAAATTAAAAGATGCTTACTCATTGGAAGAAAAGTTATGACTAAGTTAGACAACATATTAAAAAGCAGAGGCATTATTTTCCCAACAAAGGTCCATCTAGTCAAGGCTATGGATTTTCCAGTAGTCATGTGTGGATATGAGTGCTGGATTATAAAGAAAGTTGAGCACTGAAGAATTGATGCTTTTGAACTGTGGTGTTGTAGAAGACTTTTGAGATTCCCCTGGACTGCAAGGAGATCCAACCAGTCCATCCTAAAGGAAATCAATCCTGAATGTTCACTGGAAGGGCTGATACTGAAGATGAAACTCCAATACTTTGGCCACTTGATGCAAAGAACTGACTCATTTGAAAAGATCCTGAAGCTGGGAAAGATTGAAGGTGGGAGGAGAAGGGGATGACAGATGAGATGGTTGGATGGCTCCACCGATTCAATGGACATGAGTTTGAGTAAACTCCTGGAGTTGGTGGACAGGGAGGTCTCATGTGTTGCCATCCATGGGGTCACAAAGAGTCACACACGACTGAGTGATTGAACTGAAAGAACTGATACATGAGTACATCACAATTCTATGTAAAAATATTCAGACTTTAAAAGTGATATATTATTCAATCAACCACAATTTTGTTTTCAAAAGTAATTTTCATTCACATTTTTTAAAGCCAGCTGTAGCTCATAAGCATGACATGAGTGCCAAAGGACATCCACCCATTTTGTAAAAACTAAATGTGATTTTCAAGTGATTCAACATTCTGAGTCCATTAGAAAGTAAAAAGGATTAATGATTGTAGATATAAAAAGATGTGATTATTTCACATAGAAATCATGCAGCTGTGCCTTTTACAACTAAAATGCTGTGGAGGTTTATGGAATTTAAAAGCACATACTGAAGATTGCTTTCATAGAGAATGCAAAACAGAGGACTGTAAAACCACAAAAACATTCATGGCGTTAATGATACCCTAGTGTTAGTTCATAGGGTAAGATTAGGTATATTCCATATATTGTGGATGTCACAATTATGTATTTTTCTGTCCTGGTTTTCAAGAGTTGATTTTGTGTCCAGGAGAAACAGAAATTAAAGAACTTTCATTCTATTACATTTTCACTTGGATCTTCTCAACTTGCATTCTCACATATATAGTTTTTAGGGATGGAGGGAATGCTTTCAAAATTTCACAATCGAAAGCAATGGAAAACAGAATGAGTAACAGAATCTACAAATAAATCAATAAAATGCAGTAGTTTATTATTTGCAATTTTAATTGTGTCATGGATGCAAACACGCACACATGTATTGCCGTTGTTCAGTCACTAAGTTATGTCCGACTCTTTGTGGCTGTAGCTGGATTGTAGCCCAGCAGATTCCTCTGTCCACGGGATTGTCCAAGCAAGAATACTGGAGTGGGTTGCCATTTCCTTCTCCAGGGGATCTTCCTGACCCAGGAATCGAACCCGCCTCTACTTCATTGGCAAGGGTATTCTTCACCACTGAGCCTCCAGGGAAGCCCATGTATGTATTAATGGTCCATTGTAAAGAACAGTGAGTGCTGCCCTTTAACTTGGTATCAAAAATAGAAAATGATAAGGTCAGCAGAATTCATAAGAGCCAGATGGTCCCTGATTCAGTACAAGTTTTGAAACACATCAGAAAGTTATTATGCTCATTTTTTCCTTATGTGCCTTTGCCGTCTGCCAGTAAGATAGCATGTTCCAATGAGAGCCTTTTTCAACTTAATTCCCAGAATGAGCAGACACTCAGAGCACAGGATCCATATATACTGAAGAGACATAATACTGGGGAGACACAACCAGTATTGTGTTGTGAAGTTGCAGTGCACTGAGTTTGGAGGTTATTTCTTTTTTAACTGCAATGATGGTAACTCTTGAATGTTTTCTGTATTTTAACATTGCTACTACCCTTGGACTAGTATTCTGACTCCAATATATATCATTCCACCCAGGTGAAAAAAAAATGCATTTATGTCAAATATCTTCCCATTCAACTTTCTTATTCTTGAAAATCTTACTGTGAATGTCTGTTTTGCTTTTGTGTGAGTTTCATGTATCAAAAAATGCTATAAGAGAAGAATAACAGGAACAACCAGTGCAAATACAGTTTAAGTGTAATTGTAGGTTTTACTTTTGATATATTGTTTTAGTTCAAAATTGTTATCCTATTTTTGGTAATAACAGGTCATATTATTCCTTGTGTTTTTCATTCCTTAAAAAATTCTCCAAGTTCTACTATATTTTAAGTATCTCTGTCTTTTTAAATTTTACTTCACTTTTCAGTGTTTACTCTCACTGCTAATGATCATTGTTTCCTAGCTTTTTGTGTTAAAAGGTATATCCCCTGAAGACATGTATCTTTATACTAACATAGTGTTATAGAAAAAAGACAGGGTTTTAGATACAAATAGAAGGGGAAAAAATCTTAAAAAAATCAGGCTTCTGATAAGGAGCAAAGTCAAATATATAAAGACAGTAAAAAACAGACATGTTGGCTTAATACCAGTTGGCATCTGCCAGATATTTTGCAAAGAAAATAGCTAGCCTTATACAGCTTTGACAAAAAAACATAATATGTTTTGCAAAACACTCTAAAAGAAAGCAACCGACCTTATGCTTATTAACAGTTATCCCCCCCACGTTGTCAGAAAAATTTCTAAACAAAATTGCCCAGAAACAATAGTTCCTATAGAATAATGACATGAATAAAAAAGTAACTGGAAACATATAGTTCCAAGGAGAGATGGAACAGAATACACCCTGAATGAAATAGAAGTTTCATGGAGCAGTTTACAAACAATGATATACTGAACATTTTTGTGATGTGTAGTTGCAGACTCTTGCTATTATTTTGGTAAGATTGATTCTCAGAAGTGAGATTTCTGGAGCAGTAAAGTGCAGTTGAAATTTATATAGATACTCTAAATAGTGCTGTTCAGACTTAATGTGCATATAAATCACCTGGAGATCTTGTTAACATGTAGATTCTGATTCATTAATCTGGGATGGAATCTGAGATTCTGCATTTCTAACAAGTTCCAAGGTGATGCTGATGCTCTTGGATCATGGACCAGCCTCAAGTAATGAGGCTCTCAATCACGTAAAATTTATTACCAATTTAAATGTCTGTCTTTATCAGTGACCTGTGTGTTCCTTTAAGGAAGGTCCTGAATCTTTGTGGTTTTATAGGTAACTCAGTACATATTTGTCAAATAAATGGACAAGTGATTTATCTGTCGTATTAAAGTGCTATACAGAAAAACAAGAATAAATATAATTATATTTATGAAATTATAAAACTCGGCATTTATCTTTTGACTTAGTTGCCAGGAATGCAACTGACGTAGCAAATTTAATTTCATTTTCTTCTTTGTTATCTTTATTATGATTTTTATAAATGGGCTCAAGACATTTTAGTAGGCAACTGCCTTATAACCATTACATGTGAATTAACAATATTACTTTAATTTCAAAGTTTTCATTCTCTTCACCAGAGAAGTGTGAGCAACAGAGATAGAAATGAATGAATAAGAGAGAGACAGAGACACAGAAAGATGAGAGATGAACTGATATAACTAATCTTAAGTAGTATGAGTCTAAGTAAATATTCAGCCTTAAATACAAATATGGAAGTGTCATTTTTTAAATAATTCCTTGGAATATAAAGCTTAGGAAAATTGTTCTTTTCTTTCTTTCAATACTTTTTCTTGAACAGAATATGTATTCTAATTAGAAATGCAACTGACTATGCATTTCTATTTACTTGAAAATACATAGAAATAGTTCCATGTATTTTCAAGTAATTATTCCTATTTGGTTAAATAATAAATTATGTGTATTAATACATACCTTGGTAGATTAACTTCTTTAAATTATATCAGAGAAAAACTAAAATAAAAGGAATTTATGCCTCCTAAGAAGAGACAGTGAAAATGAGAAAAACAGCTATTAATCTATTTTGAAAGAAGACGGTCCATGACATAGAATTAAAAACTATCTTTCAATATTTTCTACAAAATATAATTTACATACAGAAAAGTGAGAATTGAGCATTTCTGAAATTAAATGAGGATATTTGGATTTCCATACTTATAGGGATGCAAGAAAAAAAAATAAACTAATATTTTATTATATCCCAGCTTACTGACCTCTGTTTTCTCTTTGACAAATATACACATACAAAAAATATATATCAAAACATTTTTGAGCTAAATAAACTACCTTGCAGATATAGCTAATTATATACTATTTTGTCATTGAGGTAGTATTTATTTTACATAATTACCTTAGTAAGTTAATATTAGTCTGCATTTCAATCATGCATTTTTTCACTCCAACAATGAAGAAAATATTATCTATAGCTAATAAAATTAAATTTCTGACAAAATGCTTTAAATTGAGCCATATGGTAATCCCTGATACATTCTCATAAGAAGCACTTTCAGAAAAAACATTTCAAAAGCAAACTTGCAAGAAAAAAAATATTAATATAACTCTTTCTGCAAAAAAATTAATAATGGCTTTTAAAACTGTGCATTCAAAATCAAAATAGAACTGTTTTTATGTTGCTGAGAATAAAAAAAGAAACCTTTAAAGTGGTAAATGAACAAATCTCAATATACAATCTATTTGCTTGTAGAATGAATTTTGGTCCAATAAGAAAAACATCTCTGAGAAAAAGAGTACTTTGGAGGGAAGTTATTTTGCCTAAACTGTCCTCACTGAGTACATTCCAGACCCTGCCCACAGAGGTGTGAGTTGACAGACTGGTGGGTGTTTATCAGTGAGTCAGTAACTCCATCTCTTCCTCTTCTTCCTCTTTAGGATGTGCTTTGGAGAAGGAAATGGCAACTCACTCCAGTATTCTTGCCTGGAGAATACCATGGACGGAGGAGCTTGGGGGGCTACAGTCCACGGGTTGCAAAGAGTCGGACACGACTGAGTGACCTGAGTGACTTCACTTTCACTTTAGGGAGCGCAGAGCACCTGCTGTGGTCGGCTTCTCACCTCCTTAGACTTTAAAGAGCCATTTCACCAGGAGGTGTTCACAGTCTCCAGTGACTGTGGATGGCTCACAGCTTTACGTATGACTGCTTGGACAAGACTTTGCAACTGTGNCTGAGTGACTTCACTTTCACTTTAGGGAACGCAGAGCACCTGCTGTGGTCAGCTTCTCACCTCCTTAGACTTTAAAGAGCCATTTCACCAGGAGGTGTTCACAGTCTCCAGTGACTGTGGATGGCTCAGAGCTTTACGTATGACTGCTTGGACAAGACTTTGCAACTGTGGAGACGAGGCTCAGGTCATATTTAAAATTACTATAAACATTTTGATATAACATTTTTTTAATCAATTTTTAATTATTTTTTGATTGTCATCTCCCTTAATCCTTTGTTCTTTTCTATTGATAGAGAATCCTGATCTGTTAGGACCTAACCCTGACCTAACCCTACCCTCTGTCTGCTCAGTAAGCTCAAAAATATTAAGGTCTTTTTGTTTCCATTCAATTTTTTTCCCTTTTTTGGTATTTCCATATTCAGTACATAGATGCACTTTATTTCAGTGTTTGTCATAGATTATATTATAATGAAATATTTTATAAAAATAGTCCAGAAATATATTCCATAGCTAGAAATCAATATATCCCAAAAGTACAATCTTTTCCAAGATTGATTCTTTAAATTTAGTAGCTTTAGATTTTTAAACTGTGATGGAGTTTAGATATCATTATCCCAAATAGAAGCAGGCTAAATAACTATATTGAAAAATAGTTTGGAAGCTATATGATGAAACAAATGTAGAAAATGATATATATTGAAGGTGGCTTTTTATAATTTATTTTCCCCTATAGGAAGATAATTTAATCACTGACTTTTCTATCATAAAATATCCCATTAAAGGCTTCGAATATCCTATCCCAAGTTTTATGTCTAAGTCAATAATATGATGTACTAAATAATTCTTGGGAAAAAAAGACATTTTTCATTTATTTCCTTTTCATCACTTTAATGCTGGTAGAGAGTATTTTACACTCAACTTGTTTTGAAAAATGTTTAAATTTAGTTGAAGATCTAGTTACTTAGAAAGCATCTACTTATAAAGTACTGAGTTTTCAGANTTCTTGGGAAAAAAAGACATTTTTCATTTATTTCCTTTTCATCACTTTAATGCTGGTAGAGAGTATTTTACACTCAACTTGTTTTGAAAAATGTTTAAATTTAGTTGAAGATCTAGTTACTTAGAAAGCATCTACTTATAAAGTACTGAGTTTTCAGATGCAAAGTAGTATATATAGACTGGATAAACAACAAGGTCCTGCTGTATAGTACAGAGAACTGTATTTAATATTCTGTGATAAACCATAATGAAAACTAACATTAAAAAGAATGNCAATTCTGAATCTATTGGTTTAACTGACCAATTCCGGCTCCATGGATTTGCTTCTTTCATTCAGTCTTCTTCCTGAATTAGACCTCAATTATCCTCTATTGTATATTTCATCATTTTGACATTTATCTAGTGGACTGGGCAGTCTCAGCTTCCTAGCAAAGTGTAGTTTCACTTATTCATTTAAAAATTTAACAAATATTTAAAGAGAACTTATTGTGTGCCCAGCATTACTATAACGTTGATTGAAAAAACTGCACAACGCAGCAGTTGAAAATTAAGTTTTATTTGGTGGACAAAATTAAGGACACCTAAGCCCAGAAGATAGTCTCTGAGGTCACTCTGAGGGACTACTCTGAAAAGAGAAGGGAGGAGTCAGGATACATAGGAGTTTTGCAACAAAAATCAGATAATGGAATATCAAAAAATTACTATTAAAGAAAAGTTGAAAAAACTGAAATTCAGTTTTAAAAAGAAGTTCAAAAAGTTTAAAGTTTTTTAAACTTTAAAAAGTTTAAAAAAGAAATTTAGGTTAATGAACTTAGCACTTTTCTATGTATGGGAAGATGCAAGAGTCTGTGCTAATTGAAATCATTCCTCTGATATGCACTTTAACTATCTAGGACCAGTATCCTCCTTCTCTGTCAGGAATCCCATCAGGGTGCACAGCTGGAGTGGCTGCAGTGACTGATGACTTGATGGCTGCAACATGCTTTGTTTAGACATTGGTATTTTCCATCCACAATAACTGTGGGTGGTAAATTGGTAACAAATACAGGAAAGATTCCTGTGTTTAAGAAAACATGCAGGAATGACAGATGATAAACCAGGAAACACATAAATAATTTTTTCACATAATAATAAATACTATGAAGAATGTAAATGAGATCATGAAATAGTAGAGACTCTTGGTGGTCTATAGGCACTATTGCTGATCAGTAATGTTACTTCCCACTGAGAGTAACATTTGAGCAGAAAAATGTGAAGTTTCCTTGTGGCTGAAAAATCAAACACAATCAGGAGAGTGGTCAGATGAGGTTTCAGATGAAAGCCAGTGGCAGATCATTCATGTGGTGCCTGAAGAAACCACAGAAAGGCATTTGGATTTCATATCAAGTGGCTAATTGTAGGTTGAGTGAAAAAACTCAAGTTTTAAAAAGATGTGTGCAAAGGACGAACCTTAGGAGTAATCTAGAAGAAACATGGTGGTCATTTGTCTAGGGACACTGGGGTAGGAGTCAGAAAATAATTTGATACAGGATATATTTTGGAAAAATAAACTGATGTGACTTGGTGGCAGTCTGGACTGGCAGGAAAAAGGGAAAAATATACATGCTCTCAGTTCAGTTCAGTTGCTCAGTCGTGTCAGACTCTGCGACCCCGTGAACCGCAGCATGCCAGGCCTCCCTGTCCATCACCAACTCCCGGAGTTCACTCAAACTCATGTCCATCGAGTCGGTGATGCCATCCAGCTAAGACAGGAAAAATAAAGAGAAGATGGTCTTTCACACCACCTCACAGTTAGTGTGAATCGGTCTGTCTGTCTTCCATACACTTCCTGAAAAGTTGACAAGGGGCAGGGAATCATTGTTTCCATGGTGATTCTTACCCAATTTTGTCCAATGGTCCTCTTTACAGGAAAGAGTAACATCCATTTTAAATGGAATATTTGGACATTATTTAAAGTCCTATAAAACATTATTAAATATATGGAATTCTGGTATACATTTAAATTTTAGAAAAACATCATTTTCTTCCTATTATACATTATCTCCCCTCAAATCATTTACATGTATTCAAAATACTGAATTATATATCACCATGATAAAACACATGTAATGATATTTAATCACATGGAGGAAGAAGTAATATTATTAATCTCTATTTTTATATTATGCATCTTCACTGATATTTATTTCAATGAAATACTCTCTTCATATCATATATCATATGATATTCTCTTCACATATATCAACCACAATCAGAAATGTTAAAATAGCTCTAAAAATGTAGTTTTGGAATTTTAATTTTTACTTCAGGACCTTTCCTGCTCTCTGAAAACAGAGTCCCATCTGTGACTAGAATGCTTATTATTCAAATTTAAATAACATTTGGCATATCACCTTGCATTATAGAGTATCATAACTATGCCTATATTTAGTCTATGTTATTAGATTGTAAATTACTTTCAGGCAGAAACTAAGTGATAATCCTCTACCTCACCCTTGTGAACACCATACAAGATATTTAGCAGTAATTCAATAAATGTGCTGATCAAGTTAATGAATGAAATCTAAGATTGTTCAAACTGCAGCAATTTGGAAAAACCAACACTTTTCCTTGACTTATACAGTTTTATGCACAAGCACACATAGGCACAAATATTTCAAAGAGTCGTACCTCCCAGAGTAGCAGAGAGCAAGAAATGTGTCCCATATTTCTTGATAAGATTTTCTGTGATTTGCTGAAGGGTAGGTCGACGTCCCAAAAGTCTTATGTTGCGGAAGAATTCAGGGGCAAGAGGCAGAGGGGAGCCAAGGAAATTTCTTCTCTCAACTGCAAGGTTATTTACTTTCCAACGGCCAAACTCCCTGAAAAGCAAATTTATTTTTATTCATAAGTACATAATCTACCTGAATGTTTTCATTTGAAAAGTTCACTTGGTAGTTTTGCTGGAGTCACTATATTACAATGATTTTTGCTTGTAACAATACTGCATGTGCTATGGATAGGAGAGGCAATATGTATAATTTATGTAGCTGAGTGACTATTCTGAAACCGAGTCGTGTAGAGGAAGAATAAACCACTTAAAGTAAACAGCTTCCACTGATTTTTTTCCTAAGGAATTATGTAATTATAAAAATGATTTCATTATGCATAGAATATTAATGTAGAATTATTTTTAAAAAGGAAACTAAAGCAATATTTTATTATTTTCCAATGGAAGCTGAAAAAAGATTAAATTTGTTTTTATCATTAATGATTCTTTTTCTATTCAGTTTATTTTTTAATATAAATTTATTTATTTTAATTGGAGGTTAATTACTATACAATATTGTATTGGTTTTGCCATACATCAACATGTATCTGCCACAGGTATACACATGTTCTCCATCTTGAACCCATTTAGATTGGAAATTTGTAAGACTTCAAGAATATTAAGGAGCTGTAGAAGAATTTTTAAAAATATAATCAACAAAGAAACTAGTTCTTGTAATAATTGTTGTTTACAGTATATTTTGACTGTAACCCCAATTCAACTTAACCAGCAATTACTCAAGATACAAAATGACTTTTAAGCTGGATTTGGTCAAATCAGAGAAATAGCAAATATGAAGATAAAAGATTTATATAAAAATGTATACATTTATATTGAGTTAAAGCCAACCTAATAATATTTTAGAAAATGACTATGCTAAACAAGATTGCCTGATATCAACTATATAGATTTTTTTTCCCTCTTCAGGAATGATCTGATAAATCTCAAGTAGCTTCCACAGAGATTTCCCTCTACTAGATTTAAAATTACCTATTTGTGTAATTTGATCCCATTACTACTTAGCAAATAAAATGCTGATTAAATATTGTGTAAATAGGTGCCATATTTATTTACATTTTTGCCTCTAAAAATACCTGTAATGCTCTACAAAAAAGTGCATGATAAAGATACATATGTGAACCAGACTCTAAATGGAGTTCACATTCTAGAGACAGTTTTAAGAGCAAAGATGTTAAATTTTAAACACATTCAGATTGTGACAAGTGCTGAAAGCTACCACAGGCAGCCTATTGTGATGGCCCATAGGCAAGATGGCCCTATTTTATCATAAGTGACCAGAAAGGGCAACTCCAGAGAGGTGCTATTTGACACTTAGACAGTCTTTAAAGGAAAATACAAGAGATTAGTTGCGGGGAGGCACAGAAAAGATTTACACAGAGTAATGAAGAATGGTAAATAAATAATTCCAGGACCAAGAACCACATCCCTGATGGAGTCTCTAACCATGAATCACTTGTTCCTCTGACACACATTTGGCAGCCAAACAATCCATCCAGTCTTTGGGAAACTAATTACAAGATTCACTAAGGAATCTAGGTAAGACCAGCCTGAAAATGTTTCCTTCATTGAGACACACCTGCTACCACCTCTGTAAATCAGTAGATCCCAACAACTTTAAATAGTATGATCATGCTAATGGTCCTCAAACATCAGGACCTATTACAATCACGTGGAGACTCCATCCCAGAGTTTCTGATTCATTACGCCTCAGATGGGGTCAAGAGTTTGCATTTTCAACTAGCAATGCTAATACTGCTATTCCTGGGATCATATTTTGAACAAAACTACTGATTAGATTATTTGGTGTGTTACTTTGAGTAAATTTTAGAACCCCTTTTCAGTAAATTTTAGGAGTTTATTACTGGATTTCTTATTTCGTGTTTCCTCAGAAGAGAGTAAGAATGTTGTTGTTATCTTCCCAAATGTGATTGATAACAGTAATTTCCTATTTCTTTTCATTTTGTAAGAGGTTTACTTGAATTTATTTGTGCATGTGTGTGTTTGATACACATGTGGAATATACAGATGGAAATATATACTCAAAATTTTAAGGTTTTAGTGTTTTGTGACATAAGGTATACAATAAAACAGTGCTTCTAAAAGTTATTTATTAAACCATGATCTAAATAATACTTGCTTATTAATTTCAAAACTTTACTCCCCAACAGTTACTTTTTTATTTGCTGAAAAGATTGTATAATTTTATCAAGAGAGAGTAACATAGCTTGAACCTAAAGTTATGGTACATCTTTTTCAATGGTTTAAATGAACAGATTTATAAACTCATATGCATTGACAAATACTCATAAGATACAAATTGCTAAGTGAAGTAATTGAACTTTAAATAACCAAGACAATTTTTTGATGGTGATTTTTTTTTTATAACCTGTACAAACTCTTTCTAAATTGCTATTTCTTGCTAGATGACTATAGGTAAATACATAGTGGAAGAGTGCAATCCCAGCCTCCATTATTTTTTTGACAATTAGTCAATGTATACCACCAACCCATGATCAGTACCAATCCGTGATCTATTCTGACTAGAAATATCTGCAGCTTTCTTTAGCTTGTTCTTCTTAAATTTAAATCAATTTCTGAACTCAGCTTATGACATTAATTTAACAAGAAAATTTACTAATGGTTTGCTACTTATTGTTGTAGCTACCAGAAATCTTGCTAGTAATATAGATGAATAGAAGAAAACCTCTGACTTCAAGGGTTCCAAAATTATACTAAGTGAAGTATAACATGAATGAATAAATTGCAAAGCCTTCACAATGTGCAAAAACACAAATGGGACAATAACTTAATGAACATAACCCTTCAGCCCAATTCCTTGATATAAATGTTACTAATCTAACTCATTTCTAATATGTTTTGTCTTCCCTTAGATATGCACATCTCACATGGCTATTATGAGAAGACTATGGACAATCTTCCAGGCAGCTTTCTTCATCTTATCGGATGCTTTTTATTACCTCAGTCTGTTAACACCGATTATGTTTATGGTCTCAATTCACCTTCCAACATTTCAGTTGGACAAAACACTTTGCCATACCATCAGGTTAATTTATTCTCTCTGTCATACAACACCAAGAGTAAAGGACAAACCCTTTGGGAGTGTCACCAATACTAAAACTAAACTAATTAACCAGTCAACTAACTAACTAAATGGATAAATAAATGAATTTTTAAAAACAGGATTGTTAGTAACTGCAGTAAATTGTTTCAATTTTCAAAGCTTTATTTAAATTCTTCTCCTAGTTTTTAAAATATTTTTCATATAAAGAATGAAATATTATACTTTCTATTATTTGCATAGAAAACAAATATTGGTGTGAGATCTGAGATCTCTTATTGCTATTTACATTTTGCTTGTGTTGTAATGATATATGATCACTGCTATAATCCTTATAAATTTTTGGTGAAAATCTACTTAGAACATACTGAAATCATCCTCAGAAGTGGTGATAAGAGCACTTCATGTGAAGGAAATAACATCTGGACAGTTAAGTACCATACTGTGAGCAGTAGACACAGATATGAATTCAAATAATGTGTCTCTTTCACCTGAGCACAAGTATGATTGCATTTATTGGTGTTCTTCACAGTCAGTATGGCCATGGAGCTTACTGCGACCAAAAATGTGTGAGCATGTAGGTTAGCCCAGACAATCAGCTTGCAACCCTGATCAAGAAAGATGATTCAGACCCCTATCCTTCAACCACTGGTCCTGCACCTTCTTAGGATGAACATGAGAATGAAGTGAAAAGAGAGCTTGTCATGTAATCTACCAGGATTACAGAGCTGGTCGTTTGTTTGCTTGCTTTCTAGCAATATCATGGCTAAAATCAAGTATTTTAAATTTGGAGTAACTTGAGAAGACAACAAGGAACTAATGATTGTACATGAATTAGAAATTTATGGGTACAGTTTTTTTTTTNTTAAATTTGTTTTTATCATTAATGATTCTTTTTCTATTGTTTATTTTTTAATATAAATTTATTTATTTTAATTGGAGGTTAATTACTATACAATATTGTATTGGTTTTGCCATACATCAACATGTATCTGCCACAGGTATACACATGTTCTCCATCTTGAACCCATTTAGATTGGAAATTTGTAAGACTTCAAGAATATTAAGGAGCTGTAGAAGAATTTTTAAAAATATAATCAACAAAGAAACTAGTTCTTGTAATAATTGTTGTTTACAGTATATTTTGACTGTAACCCCAATTCAACTTAACCAGCAATTACTCAAGATACAAAATGACTTTTAAGCTGGATTTGGTCAAATCAGAGAAATAGCAAATATGAAGATAAAAGATTTATATAAAAATGTATACATTTATATTGAGTTAAAGCCAACCTAATAATATTTTAGAAAATGACTATGCTAAACAAGATTGCCTGATATCAACTATATAGATTTTTTTTCCCTCTTCAGGAATGATCTGATAAATCTCAAGTAGCTTCCACAGAGATTTCCCTCTACTAGATTTAAAATTACCTATTTGTGTAATTTGATCCCATTACTACTTAGCAAATAAAATGCTGATTAAACATTGTATAAATAGGTGCCATATTTATTTACATTTTTGCCTCTAAAAATACCTGTAATGCTCTACAAAAAAGTGCATGATAAAGATACATATGTGAACCAGACTCTAAATGGAGTTCACATTCTAGAGACAGTTTTAAGAGCAAAGATGTTAAATTTTAAACACATTCAGATTGTGACAAGTGCTGAAAGCTACCACAGGCAGCCTATTGTGATGGCCCATAGGCAAGATGGCCCTATTTTATCATAAGTGACCAGAGAGGGCAACTCCAGAGAGGTGCTATTTGACACTTAGACAGTCTTTAAAGGAAAAATACAAGAGACTAGTTGAAGGGAGGCACAGAAAAGATTTACACAGAGTAATGAAGAATGGTAAATAAATAATTCCAGGACCAAGAACCACATCCCTGATGGAGTCTCTAACCATGAATCACTTGTTCCTCTGACACACATTTGGCAGCCAAACAATCCATCCAGTCTTTGGGAAACTAATTACAAGATTCACTAAGGAATCTAGGTAAGACCAGCCTGAAAATGTTTCCTTCATTGAGACACACCTGCTACCACCTCTGTAAATCAGTAGATCCCAACAACTTTAAATAGTATGATCATGCTAATGGTCCTCAAACATCAGGACCTATTACAATCACGTGGAGACTCCATCCCAGAGTTTCTGATTCATTACGCCTCAGATGGGGTCAAGAGTTTGCATTTTCAACTAGCAATGCTAATACTGCTATTCCTGGGATCATATTTTGAACAAAACTACTGATTAGATTATTTGGTGTGTTACTTTGAGTAAATTTTAGAACCCCTTTTCAGTAAATTTTAGGAGTTTATTACTGGATTTCTTATTTCGTGTTTCCTCAGAAGAGAGTAAGAATGTTGTTGTTATCTTCCCAAATGTGATTGATAACAGTAATTTCCTATTTCTTTTCATTTTGTAAGAGGTTTACTTGAATTTATTTGTGCATGTGTGTGTTTGATACACATGTGGAATATACAGATGGAAATATATACTCAAAATTTTAAGGTTTTAGTGTTTTGTGACATAAGGTATACAATAAAACAGTGCTTCTAAAAGTTATTTATTAAACCATGATCTAAATAATACTTGCTTATTAATTTCAAAACTTTACTCCCCAACAGTTACTTTTCTATTTGCTGAAAAGATTTTATAATTTTATCAAGAGAGAGTAACATAGCTTGAACCTAAAGTTATGGTACATCTTTTTCAATGGTTTAAATGAACAGATTTATAAACTCATATGCATTGACAAATACTCATAAGATACAAATTGCTAAGTGAAGTAATTGAACTTTAAATAACCAAGACAATCTTTTGATGGTGATTTTTTTTTAATAACCTGTACAAACTCTTTCTATATTGCTATTTCTTGCTAGATGACTATAGGTAAATACATAGTGGAAGAGTGCAATTCCAGCCTCCATTATTTTTTTGACAATTAGTCAATGTATACCACCAACCCATGATCAGTACCAATCCGTGATCTATTCTGACTAGAAATATCTGCAGCTTTCTTTAGCTTGTTCTTCTTAAATTTAAATCAATTTCTGAACTCAGCTTATGACATTAATTTAACAAGAAAATTTACTAATGGTTTGCTACTTATTGTTGTAGCTACCAGAAATCTTGCTAGTAATATAGATGAATAGAAGAAAACCTCTGACTTCAAGGGTTCCAAAATTATACTAAGTGAAGTATAACATGAATGAATAAATTGCAAAGCCTTCACAATGTGCAAAAACACAAATGGGACAATAACTTAATGAACATAACCCTTCAGCCCAATTCCTTGATATAAATGTTACTAATCTAACTCATTTCTAATATGTTTTGTCTTCCCTTAGATATGCACATCTCACATGGCTATTATGAGAAGACTATGGACAATCTTCCAGGCAGCTTTCTTCATCTTATCGGATGCTTTTTATTACCTCAGTCTGTTAACACCGATTATGTTTATGGTCTCAATTCACCTTCCAACATTTCAGTTGGACAAAACACTTTGCCATACCATCAGGTTAATTTATTCTCTCTGTCATACAACACCAAGAGTAAAGGACAAACCCTTTGGGAGTGTCACCAATACTAAAACTAAACTAATTAACCAGTCAACTAACTAACTAAATGGATAAATAAATGAATTTTTAAAAACAGGATTGTTAGTAACTGCAGTAAATTGTTTCAATTTTCAAAGCTTTATTTAAATTCTTCTCCTAGTTTTTAAAATATTTTTCATATAAAGAATGAAATATTATACTTTCTATTATTTGCATAGAAAACAAATATTGGTGTGAGATCTGAGATCTCTTATTGCTATCTACATTTTGCTTCTGTTGTAATGATATATGATCACTGCTATAATCCCTATAAATTTTTGGTGAAAATCTACTTAGAACATACTGAAATCATCCTCAGAAGTGGTGATAAGAGCACTTCATGTGAAGGAAATAACCTCTGGACAGTTAAGTACCATACTGTGAGCAGTAGACACAGATATGAATTCAAATAATGTGTCTCTTTCACCTGAGCACAAGTATGATTGCATTTATTGGTGTTCTTCACAGTCAGTATGGCCATGGAGCTTACTGTGACCAAAAATGTGTGAGCATGTAGGTTAGCCCAGACAATCAGCTTGCAACCCTGATCAAGAAAGATGATTCAGACCCCTATCCTTCAACCACTGGTCCTGCACCTTCTTAGGATGAACATGAGAATGAAGTGAAAAGAGAGCTTGTCATGTAATCTACCAGGATTACACAGTTGGTTGTTTGTTTGCTTGCTTTCTAGCAATATCATGGCTAAAATCAAGTATTTTAAATTTGGAGTAACTTGAGAAGACAACAAGGAACTAATGATTGTACATGAATTAGAAATTTATGGGTACAGTTTTTTTTTTCTTTCCTGATGAATAAATTCACTTCAGTTAGAACTGGACCACGCATTCATTAAATTTTGGAAAAACAAAGCAATAGAATGCTGAATTGAAAACACACTGCCTGATAAGATTATCATAATAAGAGCATTTTATCTAAAGGCATCTCAGGATTCTATCCAG
Source organism: Raphicerus campestris (assembly GCA_006410735.1). Lineage (NCBI taxonomy): Eukaryota > Metazoa > Chordata > Mammalia > Artiodactyla > Bovidae > Raphicerus > Raphicerus campestris. The sequence continues at coordinate 25,446 of SJYW01028915.1, read as the reverse complement.
ATGAATTATGTTTATATTAAATAAGAACATTGTTATATCTAACTAAATGCTGTATTCTACCTCAAGCCTTCATAGAACATAAATGTCATCTCACTATAACTTTTGGAAGTCTTTAAGTGACATCAACACAATCATCATTGTTTAGTTTAACTCAGCCCTTTTATAAGCACCACTATTGTGTAGAACACACAAATGGATTATAACCAGTTCAGCCAGAACATTACTTTGAAATTGTTTTCCTTGGCTCTAAGGGGCCTCCATTAGTTGATTAGAGCTGCATGTTTACTGCTAAAAATTCGGACTTGCAAGCATCATTCATTATGTGTGTCCCTGTTTACTTTTCTACAACCATATTTATTATAATTTTATCCCTACCCATCTCATAAAAAAGATTAGAAAACCTGAATGACATCAACAAATTCCATTTAAATAATTGTTACATCATTGCCACATTGCCATTGACCTTTCTTATTTGTATTTACATTCTGTGTGAATATATAAATGTACTCAGTACAATTGACTTGCACTTACACTTGACTTACAGTTAACTACCATGCTTTCTTTAAAATTACACATGTATACTTGGTTCCTGAAAGATACAGAATCTACCACAGTTGATATTAGATATTTTGTACTCACTACCAAAGGAAGGGCAAAATAAAAATATTGATGAAATGAGTTTATACATTTGCTGAAAAGGTTTATCTTTAACTGCTAATTTACACTAAATCAAGTTGTTTTGGGAAGTCCTAAAACCTATTATTACATTACTTTTCATGATACTACATTTGTTGGCTTAAAATTTTAATTCTGTTGATATTCGTTAAAACTTGCAGACACAACAGAATATTAAACAAAATATATTGCCCAAGAAATAATGTGTGGGCAATTCTAGCCTAAGAATTATAAATTAACTTGCCAATCTTTAGCCGCAATAACCTTCTAATTGCATCTGTAAAATCATACTGATCTTAAGAAAGGCCACTAATAATCAATACTGGTCTCTCATAATTCTATTATGTATAATCGTTATATATAAAACTGGCTTTTTAAAAGTTCTTTCAGAGGACTTTCTACATCTCACAAATGATGCTGTTTTCCATTTGGCCAGAACAAGGCAAATGTTGCTAATGGCCTGAATAACAGTAGTTCTGAGGCCAGTTTTCTAAAAGCAACTGAATGCTGAGCAGTTGGCAGGATAGAGAATCCATTCTCTTTCACCCTCCTGCCCCTTAGTACACTGATACTTTCTTTTTTTTTTTTTTTTTTTTAACAGGAGCAGGGTTTTTAAAGCTTGGGAAGTATTTGAATATGAAGCTAAGAATTTAGAAGAATTAATCTATTAAAAATACTGGAAGAAAGGCATAATAATCACATTATGACTTATGTGAAATGTTTACATGCAAGATTTTTGAGAAGCATCATTAATGACTATTGTATTTTGAATAAGCTGCCAAATGTAGTAGAGTAGAACATTTATGCTGTGCTAAGTTGCTTCAGTCGTGTCTGATTCTTTGCGACCCCATAGACTGTAGTCCTCCAGGCTCCTCTATAGATGAGATTCTCCAGGCAAGAGTACTGGAGTGGGTTGCCATGCCCTCCTCCAGGGGATCTTCCTGACCCAAGACTTGAACCGTGTCATTAAAATCTCCCGCATTGGCAGGCAGATTCTTTACCACTAGCAACACTTAGGAAGCCCTCAGAGTAGAATGAAGACCAATTATCATGATTGCAATAAAGCATTACCCATCCCAGTAAAACAATAAGAATTTATTGTATTAATAGCTGTAGCCTCTTGACTATATTATTGAGTATATTAGATCTGGATGGGGTTCCTGAGAAATTTTAAAGAATGGTCTGGTTTGTGGCTGCTAATGTATTTTTCTAATTCTTAAAATATGTTACATTTTTAGGGCTATGAAATACTGAAAATGATTTAATTTTATCTTGAAAGTGCAAAGAAAGTGAAGTTGCTCAGTCGTGTCCGACTCCTTGTAACCCCAAGGACTTAGCCTACCAGGCTCCTCTGTCCATGAGATTTTCCAGGCAAGAGTACTGGAGTGGCGTGCCATTTCCTTCAGGGTATCTTCCCAACCCAGGGATAGAACCCATGTCTCCCGCACTGCAGGCAGACACTTTACCATCTGAGCCACCAGGGAAGCCACAATTTTGAATTATTTTCAGTAATTTAATAGATACTTGAATCAAAATTTAAGGGAAATACCACAGGTATCCCCAAAAGTAATTCATTTCAAAGGAATATAATGGGACTACATGCTTATATACTTATGTAGATATATATACAGGTGTGTGCTTAGTCATGTCCAACTCTGTGATCCTATGGACCGTGTAACCCACAAGAGTNGACTTGCAAGCATCATTCATTATGTGTGTCCCTGTTTACTTTTCTACAACCATATTTATTATAATTTTATCCCTACCCATCTCATAAAAAAGATTAGAAAACCTGAATGACATCAACAAATTCCATTTAAATAATTGTTACATCATTGCCACATTGCCATTGACCTTTCTTATTTGTATTTACATTCTGTGTGAATATATAAATGTACTCAGTACAATTGACTTGCACTTACACTTGACTTACAGTTAACTACCATGCTTTCTTTAAAATTACACATGTATACTTGGTTCCTGAAAGATACAGAATCTACCACAGTTGATATTAGATATTTTGTACTCACTACCAAAGGAAGGGCAAAATAAAAATATTGATGAAATGAGTTTATACATTTGCTGAAAAGGTTTATCTTTAACTGCTAATTTACACTAAATCAAGTTGTTTTGGGAAGTCCTAAAACCTATTATTACATTACTTTTCATGATACTACATTTGTTGGCTTAAAATTTTAATTCTGTTGATATTCGTTAAAACTTGCAGACACAACAGAATATTAAACAAAATATATTGCCCAAGAAATAATGTGTGGGCAATTCTAGCCTAAGAATTATAAATTAACTTGCCAATCTTTAGCCGCAATAACCTTCTAATTGCATCTGTAAAATCATACTGATCTTAAAAAAGGCCACTAATAATCAATACTGGTCTCCCATAATTCTATTATGTATAATTGTTATATATAAAACTGGCTTTTTAAAAGTTCTTTCAGAGGACTTTCTACATCTCACAAATGATGCTGTTTTCCATTTGGCCAGAGCAAGGCAAATGTTGCTAATGGCCTGAATAACAGTAGTTCCGAGGCCAGTTTTCTAAAAGCAACTGAATGCTGAGCAGTTGGCAGGATAGAGAATCCATTCTCTTTCACCCTCCTGCCCCTTAGTACACTGATACTTTCTTTTTTTTTTTTTTTAACAGGAGCAGGGTTTTTAAAGCTTGGGAAGTATTTGAATATGAAGCTAAGAATTTAGAAGAATTAATCTATTAAAAATACTGGAAGAAAGGCATAATAATCACATTATGACTTATGTGAAATGTTTACATGCAAGATTTTTGAGAAGCATCATTAATGACTATTGTATTTTGAATAAGCTGCCAAATGTAGTAGAGTAGAACATTTATGCTGTGCTAAGTTGCTTCAGTCGTGTCTGATTCTTTGCGACCCCATAGACTGTAGTCCTCCAGGCTCCTCTATAGATGAGATTCTCCAGGCAAGAGTACTGGAGTGGGTTGCCATGCCCTCCTCCAGGGGATCTTCCTGACCCAAGACTTGAACCGTGTCATTAAAATCTCCCGCATTGGCAGGCAGATTCTTTACCACTAGCAACACTTAGGAAGCCCTCAGAGTAGAATGAAGACCAATTATCATGATTGCAATAAAGCATTACCCATCCCAGTAAAACAATAAGAATTTATTGTATTAATAGCTGTAGCCTCTTGACTATATTATTGAGTATATTAGATCTGGATGGGGTTCCTGAGAAATTTTAAAGAATGGTCTGGTTTGTGGCTGCTAATGTATTTTTCTAATTCTTAAAATATGTTACATTTTTAGGGCTATGAAATACTGAAAATGATTTAATTTTATCTTGAAAGTGCAAAGAAAGTGAAGTTGCTCAGTCGTGTCCGACTCCTTGTAACCCCAAGGACTTAGCCTACCAGGCTCCTCTGTCCATGAGATTTTCCAGGCAAGAGTACTGGAGTGGGATGCCATTTCCTCCAGGGTATCTTCCCAACCCAGGGATAGAACCCATGTCTCCCGCACTGCAGGCAGACACTTTACCATCTGAGCCACCAGGGNGTATCTTTCTAATTCTTAAAATATGTTACATTTTTAGGGCTATGAAATACTGAAAATGATTTAATTTTATATTGAAAGTGCAAAGAAAGTGAAGTTGCTCAGTCGTGTCCGACTCCTTGTGACCCCAAGGACTTAGCCTACCAGGCTCCTCTGTCCATGAGATTTTCCAGGCAAGAGTACTGGAGTGGCGTGCCATTTCCTTCAGGGTATCTTCCCAACCCAGGGATAGAACCCATGTCTCCCGCACTGCAGGCAGACACTTTACCATCTGAGCCACCAGGGAAGCCACAATTTTGAATTATTTTCAGTAATTTAATAGATACTTGAATCAAAATTTAAGGGAAATACCACAGGTATCCCCAAAAGTAATTCATTTCAAAGGAATATAATGGGACTACATGCTTATATACTTATGTAGATATATATACAGGTGTGTGCTTAGTCATGNGGAAGCCACAATTTTAAATTATTTTCAGTAATTTAATAGATACTTGAATCAAAATTTAAGGGAAATACCACAGGTATCCCCAAAAGTAATTCATTTCAAAGGAATATAATGGGACTACATGCTTATATACTTATGTAGATATATATACAGGTGTGTGCTTAGTCATGTCCAACTCTGTGATCCTATGGACCGTGTAACCCACAAGAGTTCTCTGTCCACGGGGATTCTCCAGGCAAGAGAGTGCATTGCCATATTCTCCTCCAGGGTATCTTCCCAACTCAGGTTTCCCACATGGCAGGCAGATTCTTTACCATCTGAGCCACCAGGGAAGCCCAAGAATATTGAAGTGAGTAGTCTAGCCCTTCTCCAAAGGATATTCCCAACCCAGGAACTCAACTGGGGTCTCCTGATTTGCAGGTGGATTCTTTACTACCTGGGAGAAGGCAATGGCACCCCACTCCAGTATTCTTGCCTGGAAAATCCCATGGATGGAGGAGCCTGGTAGGCTACAGTTCATGGGGTCGCAAAGAGTTGGACACGATTGAGTGACTTTATTCACTCTTTACTACCTGAGCTACTGAGGAAGCCTACGTATGTGTGTATACGTACATGTGTGTATATATATATAAACACACACATACATGTGTATATATATATATAGGATTTATTATTCATTTTTAAATTAAACCATGCTTTTGAAGAGACATTAGCAAAAGTTTTGATGTAAAAAATAAACATACATGGTGCCAATGAATGATTTTCTAAGTTGAGAGAGGGAATGATTTAACAAGCAAAAGCTTTCTTTCTAAATTTTGGAAATATAGTTTAACATCTGTTACATCTCATCACAATTATTCCTCAACCACATTCATGTAATTACACAGATTTCATAATTATTGATCAGTGTAGATAAGAGACAAACACAACTGAGCTAAAATAAAATGTCTACTTGATTCTCTGTGAAAATAAGCAACAAACAAATACAAATGTCTTTCTTTGAAATTTATAATTACAAAATTAATTATTTATTTTGAATGAGTGAAAATTTACATTTCTTACATAAATTTAAATATTTTAGGAACTAATATTAGTCTTTCAAAGGAGAATAGATTTAAGAGTCAGCTAAAGTTTCAAATTGAATTTTCACCAATTTAATTCACAAAATTCAAAGGTATGTACATTTTGGCAGTGATGTAAAGGCATCTAATTTATAAGTCTATGTTTGATAATACTACCTCTGTAGAGTTTTACAGAAGAAAAATTTGTAACAATTAGCTTAGATGGTGCAAGGAGAAGAGTTTATTTCTTAGTAAATTTTGTCATGTGCCACTCTTGTGAAGTCACAGATTTTAGTCCCAGCCAGCTCCTGGTGGCTCAGTGGTAAAGAATATGGCTGGCAGTGAAGGAGGGGTGGGTTTGATCCCTGGGTCGGGAAGATTGCCTGGAGAAGGACACGGAAACATACTGCAGTATTCTTGCTTGGGAAATCCCATGGACAGTGGAGCCTGCTGGGCCACAGTTCATGGGGTCATAACAGAGTAGGACATGACTTAGCAACTAAAGAACAAAAACATAACTATGAATCAAGGTAATGTGCTTTAATAAAGTTAATGAGAAAAAATTAGGGCTTGCCAGGTGGCTCAGTGGTAAAGAATCCTCCTGCCAATGCAAAAGCCACAGGAGAAGCGGCTTCCAACCTTGGGTTGGGAAGATACCCCAGAGGAGGAAATGGCAACCCACTCTAGTACCCTTTCCTGGGAAACTCCATGAACAGAGAGGTCAGGCAGACATGACTGAAGCAACTGAATATGTATGCAATAAGTAAAAGTAATAAAAAGAGTTTTAAAATAAGACTACACTCAGTTCAGTTCAGTTCAATCACTCAGTTGTGTCTGACTCTCTGCGAACCCATGGACTGCAGCACGCCAGTCCTCCCTGTCCATCACGAACTCCTGGAGTCTACCCAAACTCATGTTCACTGAGTTGATGATGCCATCCCACCATCTCATCCTCTGCCTACACTCAAAGAATCTGCAAATTATTTTTCTTGGTCCAAATACAGATTAATAAATGCTCCTTAGAAAGAATACATGTGAAAATAATAGTTACCTGCTAACAAAAAATCAATTTTTTGTTTGATAATCTATTTAAACATTTAAGAATTTCATTGAGATTTCTTCATGGTGGTACACACTCTACCTTAAACATTGGATCAAACATTCATAGCCCATGAATTATGACAAGGTGAGTAACAAATCAAATATCTGAACTTGCAGTAAGTGAAAACTGCATATACTTCTTTATTTCAAATAACCTACAAGTTGTCGTCAAAAATGCAAGATCAAGGACATTTTTTATTAACTAAATTTGTAGAGACAGTGAATACAAATTGCTAATCTTTTCATGAAAATCTCCCATAATAAAAATTATTTTTAAGTAGTAACTCACTTTAATATAATATTTTTCCTATGTTGTTTAAAATACCTTAAGGAAAACTTTTTATAAATGCTATGATTTTTCCCACATAGTAAAGGAAAATATAAGTGTGTTGTAGTAGGTCACAGGTTTTAAGATACATATAATTTATTTCAATTTGCTATTAATTTTATGTCTTTCACATCCACATGTGAGGCTGGAAATGGTGTTTGATGACAAAATAAATTTTCAGAAAATGTATAATCTTAATTTTACAAGGTATAAATTACTCGTTTTCCAAAATTATAACCTTTCAGCTTGAATCAGACTTGAGTTGTCAGAATGCTGCTTTACATACTAAAAGCTTGTGAAATATAAATTGTAATATTACCTTTCTCTGGATATTATCATCATAATCTAGAGATTACATACTGCATCATTTTCTAACAGACAGTTCTCCTGTCTTCTATGCTTGGGATTCATATAAAATAAATTTTTTATATTTAAAACAGATAACCAAAAATGACCTACTGTATAGTGCAGGGTACTCTGCTCAGTATTCTGTAAAAACCTAAATGGTAAAAGAACATGGAAAAGACTAGTTATATGTATATGTAAAACTGAATCATTTTGCTGTACACCTGAAACTTACACAACAATGTTAATCAACTATACTCCAATGTAAAAAAACTTTTAGAAAAAAAGAAAAAATAATTGTAATATCACCCACTATGTACACCCTTCAAAAACATCAATAATACATTAGAAGATTGCTGTCTTATCTGCTCTTCCAACCCTGTCTTCTGCTAATTCAAGTCCTCTTGCTTTGTGTATTTTTATTAATAGCAGAGTATTCTTTTCCGTCATAGTATTAAATCTATTCATCTTTGTGATTATTCTGTTCACATCTGCTTCTTCCATTATATAATCAGCTCCACATAGATGTGGATTACACCTTGTTTCTATAATTATGTATTCTTAAGCCTCATATCCATGATCCATCCTAGTTGCTCAATAAATACATACTGAATCAACAAAGGAGTGAATGTTATTACGTGACCTAAGATGAAATCAACACTAAAGTAAGAAGAAAGATGAAATTTCTGACTTATGAGCACATACCTGGCTAAAGTTTATAGAAAACCAAGCTCACTGGAAGAATGCATTTGTCAGTTGAACTCTTTGAGTGTTCAAATGATGGTGGGAGGTTAGGAGTTAACTATGTATTTTAAATTGAGAATCACTAAGGACTAGGTAAAGATCTTCTCCTACTAAAAGTCAAAATACATATCTGAATGTTGAGGAAGATTCCACCATTGTCCATGAGTGCAGCCCATGATATCAGTTATAAGAGGATTTTCAGTCTGCTGTCAGACTAAAGGCAAGGAAAAGACACTCACTGTACAAAATCAATTTCCATCTTGCTAGGGAATAGATAAATCTATAAAACACACTTTGACTAGTAATAAAATATAAGTTACTTTTACTCATTAATAGGCAATAAGTTTAAAGTTTGATCAGTAAGAAGTAAAATTTTCATAGTAATGATATACTTGAAATTTTTATTGTCAAATAACATTAACTCTAAGATGGAATTAGAAATGATACTTTTAATTAGACTTTAATTTAAGGTGGCTAAGCCATGAGGTTTAAACTATTGCACTGTGAGATATATAGGCTCTTCTTATCTTCCTTTGATAAATGAGAGGATTTAGGTGTGAATTATTTCTCTAGAGATGTATACCTAATAGCTTGAATCCAGGGAGCTTGACACCAAAAGTATTGACCTTAACTTATTTACAGATTAATAGCTACTTTGTTTGAAAGATGGATTTTAATAATAATAAACAATGTTTTTATGTTTGAGTATGTGTTTGTATTTATGTGTGTGGGAATCAGAAAAGAGATTATATGGTGAAAGAGAGGAGGAGAGATAGAAATATATGTAGAGAGAGGTGGGAAGGAAAGAAGTTAGGAAAGTATCAATCAAGTGGGGAAGAAGATCAGAAATATTAATATAAATTATTGTAATAGAAGCAAAATACTTACTACAGATTAATCATATTTTATCCTGACTAAACATCGATCTTTTGTCCTGACTAAACATCGATCTAAGAAACAAAAAAATGTAAACATCTGTTTGGTAGAAGGAGCTTAAAAAACCCTTGGGACTAATTCACATTTCTCAGAAGAGGATGGTAAAGTTGTAGGAACTGAATGATTTAAGAGGTGTATGCTCAATTGCTTTCATAAGTCATCTAGCAAAGCCCAAATCCAGNAACAAAAAAACGTAAACATCTGTTTGGTAGAAGGAGCTTAAAAAACCCTTGGGACTAATTCACATTTCTCAGAAGAGGATGGTAAAGTTGTAGGAACTGAATGATTTAAGAGGTGTATGCTCAATTGCTTTCATAAGTCATCTAGCAAAGCCCAAATCCAGCCTCAGGGCAGGCACAGAGAATAAAAGCCTCAGAGTGAGAAACACAGATAGGGAGAAAGAAAAAGAGATCCTTTGATGGGCTCACCCAGCAGTGATGAAGGAATTCAAGGGTGAAATTGGGAAGATAATGGAAAAATCTGTTACATCAACCAACCAGTAAGCTGAAGTCTATCAATATGTGCCTAATGCATAAGAAGGTTTCCAGAGCAGGATAAATTCCTATAAATCTACAGGGAAACTTAGACACCATGATAAAAGGTTAACATCACTGAACACAAATGGAGACATTCCATTACAAGAAATAGACTTATTCTACAATGCGGATACTGTGTCTCATAACTTTATCGGAACTGCTTGCACTGAAAAGTATGCATGTAGAAAAAGTAAGTCCATAAATATAATCTACTAATACTTAAAACAATAAATGATGTCTCCTCCTCAAAGTTTTGGAGAAGGAAATGGCAACTCACTCCAGTACACTTGCCTAGAGAAACCCATGGACAGAGGAGCCTGGCGGACTATAGTCCACGGGCTTGCAAAGAGTCGGACAAGATTTAGCGACTAAACCACCACCAGCACCACCGCCTCAAAGTTTGCTTTAAAAAATAGAATGCTGGACTGCTGAGTAGTACAGGACAATTACATTTGAGAAAACCTATCCAAATGCTGAAAATATCTGGAAAGAAAGACATTCACAACAGAAAGAACCAACCAGGTGTGCAACTTAATAGGCAAAGTAAATGAATAAGCTGCATTCAATTAAGGTGCTAACACACCCAGAGGAAGAGCAACTGAGTAGGATTCAGGGGAAAACTGCCAGAAACAGAACAAGAGACTGTCTTTTAAAAAATGAAAGGCCAAAATGAAGGATATAGCAGTGAAAGCTTTGAGGAACTATAACAATCACTGAAAATGTCTAGAACACATATTATTCCTTCATTATTGACTTCGAAAGGAAGGGAATCAGTAGGTCTAAAATACCAATGAATCTAAAAGCCTATCATGGAGAGTCACTCTATGTGACCAAAGAAAACAGAAAATAAAAAGGTGAAATATAATCTAGGGAGTACCTAATGGAAATTTCCCAGAATGAAGCAGAATGATAGATGAGTGTGCGTGGGGTAAAAATGAGGTTATTATAGAGAAAAAAGGAAACCTTAAAAGGAGAAAACAAAAAAAACAATATTTCTTAAATTTCATCTCAACAATAGAGGATTAAGAGAAATGCCAAACACTAGAAGCCTTATAAAGAAAAACAGGAAAAATGCTCTTTGACATACCCCACTTCTTAAAATAATGAAAATAAACAGAAAAATAAACAACTGGGACCTAATTAAATTTTAAAACTTTTGCACAGCAAAAGAAACTATAAACAAAATTAAAAGACAATCCTCAGAATGGAAGAAATATTTGCAAATGAAGCAACAGACAAAAGATTTATCTCCAAAACATACAAACAACTTATGGAGCTCAATATAAAAAAAGCAAAAATTACAATCAAAAAATAGGTGGAAAATCTACATAGGTATCTCTCCAAAGAAAATATACAGATGACCAAAAGATCCATGTAAAGATGCTCAAAACCACTAATTATTAGAGAAATGCAAATCAAAACTACAGTGAGGTATCACCTCACACAGGTCAGAATGGCCATCATTAAAAAAAAAAAAATCTATGAACAATAAATGCTGGAGAGGGTATGGAGAAAAGGCAACCCTCCTACACTGTTGGTGGGAATGTAAATTGATGTAGCCACTGTGGAGAATAATATGGCAGTTCCTGAAAAAAACTAAACACATAACTACCATGCACATGTACTCAGTTGCTAAGTCATGTCCAACTTTTTGCAACTCCATGGACTGTAGCCCACCAAGCTCCTCTGTCCCTGGGATTTCCCAGGCAAGAATACTGGAGTGGGTTGCCATTTCCTTCTCCAGGGGATCATCCTAAACCAGGGACTGAATCCATGTCTGCTGAACTGGCAAGCGGATTCTTCACCACTGAGCCACCAGGGAAGCTCAGAACTACCATATGACCCAACAATCCTACTACTCATCATATACCCTGAGAAAATCATAAGACATATGGCACATAAAAAAAGACATATGCACCCCAGTGTTCACTGCAGCACTAACTATTTATAATACCCAGGACATGTAAGCAGCCTAGATGTCCATTAACAGAGAAATGGATAAAGAAGATGTGGTACATATATTCAGTGGTATATTAATCAGCCAGAAATAAAGAATGAAATTGAGTCAGTTGAAGTGATGTGGATGAACTTAGAGTCTGTCATACAGAGTAAAGT
>SJYW01028909.1:0-11577 GCA_006410735.1 Raphicerus campestris | reverse complement strand
GCTGGGAGGGATTGAGGGCAGGAGGAGAAGGGGACGACAGAGGATGAGATGGCTGGATGGCATCATTGACTTGATGGACATGAGTTTGAGTGAACTCCAGGAGTTGATGATGGACAGGGAGGCCTGGCGTGCAGCAATTCATGGGGTCGCAAAGAGTCGACACAACTGAGCAACTGAACTGAACTGAATAGTGATGTTGAGCATCTTTTCATGTGCCTATTGGCCATTTGAATGTCTTCTTTGGAGACATATCTTCTTAGATCTGCCATTTTTGATTCGGTTATTAAGTGGTCTTAAGACTGAGTTGCACGAGCTTTTTACATATTTTGGAGATTAATCCCTTGTCAGGTGCATCATTTGCAAATATTTCTTCCCCTTCTGTAAGTTATTCTTTGTTTTATGATTTCCTTTCCTGTGCAAAGCTCTTCAGTTTAATTTGGCCNCACGAGCTTTTTACATATTTTGGAGATTAATCCCTTGTCAGGTGCATCATTTGCAAATATTTCTTCCCCTTCTGTAAGTTATTTTTTGTTTTATGATTTCCTTTCCTGTGCAAAGCTCTTCAGTTTAATTTGGCCCTGTTTGTATATTTTTGTTTTTATTTCCTTTACTACAGGAGGTGGACTCAAGCAATACTGCTGCAATTTCTGTCAAAGAATGTTCTGCCTATGTTTTCCTCTAGGAGTTTCATAATATCTGGTTTTACACTTAGGCCTTTAATAAATTTTGTGTTTATCTTTGTATATGGTGTTAGAGAATATTCTAATTCTATTCTTTTTTTTAAAAAAGGTATTTATTTTTTATGGCTTCTCTGGGTCTTCATTGTTGCATATGAGCTTTTTCTAGTTGCAGCAAGCAGAGGCTACTCTTCCTTGTGGTCCATGGGCTTCTCATTGCACTGGCTTCTCTTGTTATGGAGCAAGGGCTGCACGTGCTCAGGCTTTAGTAGTTGGATGATGTGCTGGCTCAGCAATTGGGGCTTATAGGCTCTAGAGCCCTGGTTCAGTAGTTGTTATGCACAGGCTTAATTGCTCCTTGGCATGTGGTATTTTCCCAGACCAGAGACGGAACCTGTGTCCCCTGCACTGACAGGCAAACTCTCAACCACTGGACCACCAAGCAAGTCCTAATTTCATACTTTTACATATAGCTGGCCAGTTTTCCCAGCACCATTTATTGAAAGGCTTTCTATCCTGTTCCATTTATCTGTATTTCTATTTTTGTTTCAGTACCACACTGTACTTTTGATAACTGTAGCTTTGGCACATAGTTTGATGTCAGGGAGCCTGATGCTTCTAACTCCATTTTTCTTTCTCAAGACTGCTTTGGCTACTTGGATCTTTCTTGTGTGTTTTCATACAAACTTAAACATTTTCCAGTTCTGTGAAAAATGCCATTGGTAATCTGACAGGGATTGCACTGAATCTGTAGATTGCCTTAGGCAGTACAGTCATTTTGATAATATTGATTCTGTCAATCCAAGAACATGGTGTATCTTTCCTTCTGTTTGCATCATCTTTGATTTCTTTTATCAGTGTCTCACAGTTTTGGAGTTTATGTCTTTTGTCTCCTAAGGGAGAATTATTCCTAGCTATTTTGTTCTTTTTGATGTGATGGTAAATGGGATCATTTCCTTAATTTCTCTTTTTGAGCTTTCATTGTTAGTGTGTAGAAATGCAACAGATTTCTATGTATTAATCTTATATCTTGCAACTTTACCAAATTCATTGATGAGCTCTAGTAGCTTTCTGATAGCATCTTTAGGCTTTATTATGTATAGAATCATGTCATCCAGAAACATGGCAGTTTTACTTCTTCTTTTCCAGTTTGGATTCCTTTTATTCCTTTTAATTCTCAGATTGCTGTGACTATGACTACCAAAACCATGTTGAATAAAGCATAGTTTCATTGGTTTTAGTGCTGACAGTGGACATCCTTTTTTTGATTCTGATTTTAGAGAAAAATGCTTTCAGGTTTTCAACAGTGAGTATGATGTTAGCTGTGGGTTTGTCTTACATGGCCTTTATTATGTCAAGGTATGTTTCCTCTGTGCATACTTTCTGGAGAGTATTTTTTTTAAAATTATAAACAGATGTTGAATTTTAGGAGACTTTTTTTTCCATCTATTGTGATGATCATCTCTGTTTTTTATTCTCAATTTATTAATGTGGTGTATCACATTGATTGATTTGTGTATATTGAAAAATCCTTGCATCCCTAGGATAAACCCCACTTGATCATGGTGTATTATACGTTTCATGTACTGTTGGATTCAGTTTGCTAGTATTTTGTTGAGTTCTTTGTGTCTATGTTCATCAGTGATATTAGCTGGAATTTTCTTTTTTTTGGTGATATATTTATCTGGTTTCAGTATCAGGTCTTATAGAATGAATGTGGAAGTGTTCCTTCCTCTTCAGTTGTTTATAATAGTTTGATAAGCATAGGTGTTACCTCTTTTCTAAATTTTTATAGAATTCTCCTGTGAAGCCACTTAGTCCTAGACTTTTATTTATTGGGAGTTTTAACATCAAATATTCAATTTCAGTACTTGTAACTTGCTTGTTCATATTTTCTATATCTTTCTGGTTCATCTTTGAAGATTGTACCTTTCTAATTGTGTTTCTTCCAGGTTGTTCTTTTTATTGACATATAGTTTTTTATACTAGTTTCTTATGCTACTTTGTATTTCTGTGATGTCAGTTGTAACTACTCCTTTTTCATTTCTAATTTTGTTGATTTGGGCCCCCGCTTTGTTTTGTTTTTTAATAAGTCTGGCTAAATTTTTACCAATTTTGTTTATCTTTTCAAAGAACCAGCTTTTAGGTCTGCTGATTTTTTCTATTTTTTTTTTCTTTAGTGTCTACTTCATTTATTTTTGCTCTGATTTTCATGAATTTTTTTCTTTCTACTAACTTTGGGTTTTGTTTGTTCTCATTTCTCTAGTTGCTTTAGGTGTAAGGCTAGGTTGTCTATTTGATATTTTTCTTGTTTTCTGAGGTAAGACTGTACCGCTATACAGTTTCCTCTTAGAATTGCTCTTCTGTCCCATAGGTATGTTCATAGCAAACACCCTCTTCCAACAACACAAGAGATGACTCTACACATGGACATCACCAGATAGTCAGTACTGAAATCAGACTGATTATATTCTTTGCAACCAAGTATGGAGAAGCTCTATACTCAGCAAAAACAGGACTGAGAGTTGACTGTGGCTCAGATCATGAACTCCTTGTTACAAAATTTGGACTTAAATTGAAGAAAGTAGGGAAAACCACTAGACCATTTATGTATGACCTAAATCAAATACCTTATGATTATACAATAGAAGAGAAAAATAGACTCAAGGGATTAGAGCTGATAGAGTACCTGAAAAACTATGGACAGAGGTTCATGACATTGTACAGGAGGCAGTAATCAAGACCGTTCCCAAGAAAAAGAAATGCNAAATCAAATACCTTATGATTATACAATAGAAGAGAAAAATAGACTCAAGGGATTAGAGCTGATAGAGTACCTGAAAAACTATGGACAGAGGTTCATGACATTGTACAGGAGGCAGTAATCAAGACCGTCCCCAAGAAAAAGAAATGCCAAAAGGCAAAATGGTTGCCTGAAGAGGCCTTACAAATAGCTGTGAAAAAGAAGTGAAAAGCAAAGGAGAAAAGGCTGGGGTTTCTTCTTCATCTTCTTCTTTTTTTTTTTTGGCAGTTACTTGTGATTTTGGTGTTTATATGGGAGGAGGTGAATTCAAGCTCTTTCTGTGCCACCATCTTGTCCCCAAATCTCAGGCTTACTTGAGAACTTATCTATTCTTAGTATGTGTCTGAAAATGAAGTCAAATGCCCTTTGAAGTAAGACAATAAAATGAGATTATCAGAAAATAAAAACACAGTACCTGGTTCCCTTAAGAAAAAAAAGAAAAAATACTGACAGGATAATTGATTGCAATTACATTAGTTAGACACCAATTGTAACTATGCAGTAGTTTACCTTGTTTTCTAGATAAAGTTGTCATTTTTTTAGTGCTTTCTAAACTCTAAATATTTACGTTAATCAATGACATGTCAGGCTGAAAAAAGTCTAAAGATTTTAGACTTTTAATTTCTAACTCACTGTCACCAACTAAGGCTAAAAAATTCAATACAAAAAGATACAAATGCACAAATATTTAACGATGATAAAAAATACATTTATGAGACATGACAACATACGTTACCTTCACTTGAGCATTACCTCAGAACACACTTTTTTATTTGAGTTCAAAATGGGTCATAAAGCAACAGAGACAACTCCCAATATCAACAATGCATTTGGCCCAGGAACGGTTAATGAACTTGAATAAAAAAGTCGTTCTAATTTGCTCACATCATTTCTATAGTCTCAGGGCCTCCCTCATAGCTCAGCTGGTAAAGAATCTAACTGGTCTAGGTGAGTGAAAGTCGCTCAGTCATGTCCAACTCTTTGCGACCCCATGGAGTATATATACAGTCCATGGAACTGTCCAGGCCAGAATACTGAAGTGGGTATCCATTCCCTTCTCTAGGGGATCTTCCCAACCCAGGGACTGAAACCAGGTCTCCTGCATTGCAGGTGGATTCTTTACCAGCTGAACCACCAGGGAAGTCCTCTACAGTCTAAAGTAAATCTAAAATAAACAGCAAGTAATAAGTCATTAGCAAAACACAAAAGGCTAGAAACACGCATTAAAATGATGTATAACATAACCACACTTAATTAAGAATAGATTTCAATATCAAATGGCAAAATTCCAACAATGCAAAACTGCAATTACCTTTGTACTGACTTAATAATTAGAAGCCTTACAGCTTGTTATGCTTTTGCTTTCTCTTAAAATGCTCTAGGGGAAACCAGCTACCACATGAGAAGTTTGATTCCTTTGGCACAAATGTACAGTGCAATTTTGGTTCAAGAAGTTTTGCAAAGGAGAAAAGAGTCTTGAAGGTGAGGAATGGAGTGGCTGGCCATCAGAAGTCGACAATGACCAATTGAGAGTAATCATCAAAGCTGATCCTCTTCCAGCTACACGACAAGTTGCTGAAGAACTCAGTGCTGACCGTTCTATGGTCATCCGGCATTTGTAGCAAATTGGAAAGGTGAAAAAGCTTGATAACTGAGTGCCTCATGAGCTGATTGCAAAAAAAAATCAGTTTTGAAGTGCTGTCTTCTCTTATTCTACACAACTATCAACCATTTCTTGATCAGACTGTGATGTGCGACAAAAAGTGGATTTCTTATGACAACCGGCGATGACCAGCTCAGTGGCTGGACCGATAGAAGTTCCAAAGCACTTCCCAAAGCAAATTTGCGCCAAGAAAAGGTCATGGTCACTGGTAGTCTGCCGCCAGTCTGATCCACTACAGCTTTCTGAATCCTGTGAAACCATTACCTCTGAGAAGTATGCTCAGCAAATTGACGAGATGCACCAAAAACTGTAATGCCTGCAGCCTGCATTGGTCAACAGAAAGGGCCCGATTCTTCTCCATGACAACGCCCAATGGCATGTCACACAGCCAATGCTTTAAAAGTTGAATGAACTGGGCTATGAAGTTTTGCCTTGTCCGCTATTTTCACCTGACCTCTTGCCAACCAACTACCACTTCTTCAAGCATCTTGACATCTTTCGGCAGGGAAAACATTTCTACAACCACCAGGAGGCAGAAAATGCTTTCCAAGAGTTTCTTGATTTCCAAGGCATGAGTTTTTATGCTACAGGAATAAACAAACATTTCTTGTTGGCAAAATGTGATAATCAAAACATGATCAAAAATATTTTGATTAATAAAGATGTATTTGAGCCTAGTTATAATGATTTAAAATTCATGGTCCGGAACCGCAATTACTTTTGTACCAACCTACTACTTAGCTTCAAAAGTCCCAGAGCTTCATTCCTCTGTATTCTATTGGTCAATCCAGTCTCTCAACCTAGCCCAGTTTCAAGGGAAGAAAGGGAAAATTCCACTTTTCCATGAGGGAATGACATAAAAAATCAATTCCACTGTATGAGGGGAGAATGATATCAGGAGGAAAAAATAATGGCAACTATCTGGAAAAAAAAAAAAAAACTATCACAAAGACTATTCTTTGTACAGTACATGAATTAACTGTTGAAGACTTTGGGGGATAGTTTCTTACTATATATTAGATGATTTCCTGCAGGAATTTACATGCCTTCAAGATGGGTGAGGTTCTTGGGGAGGGTGTAGCTAGGTGCTTATTTCCACTTTATTTTGAAAAATACAAAAATTCACTTTGTAAGGGTATAAATGGAAGCAAAATTATTTTGAATAAACTTATATCATCTTATCAATTTCAGCATTACAATTGGTTTTTGTTCATTATACTTCTATTAATATGTTTCTGAAATTAT
Source organism: Raphicerus campestris (assembly GCA_006410735.1). Classification (NCBI taxonomy): domain Eukaryota; kingdom Metazoa; phylum Chordata; class Mammalia; order Artiodactyla; family Bovidae; genus Raphicerus; species Raphicerus campestris. The sequence goes on along the minus strand of SJYW01028909.1, from coordinate 5,189 downwards.
TTGGTGGTAATCATTTCATTAAGGAAGCATAACTCTGAAGTTGACTCCTTACTTATGAAAACTATTAATGTTTGAACACAAAATGTCATCAACACCTGCCAAATGTCCTTGGTGTTAAATACTAGTAGTCTCCCAATTATTATTCTGCCTTATATCTACATCATGAATAGTGAAAGTTGTTCTGTTTCTAAGAAACCAGCAAAAGGGAAAAAAGGGAAAAAATTAAAGACAAACAAGTATGCTACTTGATGCTACTTTTTAAACTGTAGCATCAAGAGTTCCTGAAACATAATTACAACTTAATCTACACCTAAAAGGTCTTGACAAATTTAAACAATTTTAATTCCTGAGGAAAAGAGTATTTAATCTGCAACGTGTTTTACACATATTACCACATTTTTAAACTTGCAGTTTCCTAAATTCATATTATCCCAGTTTTACTGGTAAGAAACCAGGTTTATTGAATTTGAGTCATTTGCCCAAGTTGGCATAGCTAAAAAAAATGTGGTCTGAGATCTATGGCTCTCCATTTACTCTGCTGTTTACAACATACATGGACATTCATGATTATCTCAAACTTAACACTCCTGTCACTGGGGTTCACAAGAATCGACTCCTATTCCCTGGTTTCCAAACTCTACATTACTTAAGGCTAAAATTTATTCATTTATTCACTTATTTGTCAACAAATATTTAGTGCATAGTATTTATGAGATTGAAATAGTTAAGGGAGTTGAAATATTTAAGATGTCTCTCCCCATTTCCTGTCTCCAGAGAATTAAGAAGATGTGCATTCCACAGTTTCTTTTCTGAAATAAACAAAACCCCAAAAGCTCAAGATAGCACCTGAATTTGTTTTCATTTTAATTTTTATGTCAGGTCTAGGCTAAGTTGGACCAAATTTGAGGGAAAACCATTGGCTTGCAGTCAGCTGAGATGTGACTTAGTTAATTTCATTGGCAAATTGCCTCCCTGACTAAGGAAAAGTCAAGGCCTGAGAATGTCTGTGGCCAAAATAATCTTTCTCTTCTGGAGGACATGGCCTTGCCTTTGCTAAAGCAAGGAACAAATTTAAGTCAAAAAAGAACTTGAGGGGAAGAGTTTTCCTTATGCTTTGATGGAAGTTGATGTTGAAATGACAGGTGTAATAAACTAAGAAGAGTAAAAGAATAGCTGGGAAGAAGGCTGTATTATTTCTAACTCTTTTCCAACTTTTTAGATTTTTCAGGTATACTGTTAGTCTTTACTTGTAAAATTAAGACACATATAACAATACCCAGCTCTTAAAGCCCGCACTGCCTTTCTTTTACAGCTCTGTCAGGATTCTGAGGGGAGGCATGTGGGGTGGGGGTATGAGGTGGGGTAGAAGGTGATATTAACGTTTTATTAATGTTAAGTGGAACTAAGATACATCTACACAATAAAAATGGCATTTTTTTGTGTGAAAAATGACATGGAAAATGCTCATGACATAATGAAAACTAAAACATCAGAAGACATCATTGCATTACAGACTGAGACCAGACTAGGGGAAAAAAAGATTAGAAAAAAAAAATTACCGGTGTTATATAGCGTGGGCATAGTTACTGTGATTTTAACTTTTTCCTAGTATTTTCCTGTGTTTTTAAACTTTCTGTGGGCTCATGTATTAATAGTGACTTTAANAAAGACTAGGGGAAAAAAAGACTGGAAAAAAAAATTACCGGTGTTATATAGCGTGGGCATAGTTACTGTGATTTTAACTTTTTCCTAGTATTTTCCTGTGTTTTTAAACTTTCTGTGGGCTCATGTATTAATAGTGACTTTAACAGTCAGAAAAAAAGTTGTAAAGTCAAGTCTTTGGGCTTGAACAACTACATTTCCATTATGTTATGATCTAGTTGTATTTTCCTCACTGGCTTGTTGCTCCTTTATCCCACTAATGAATTCTGTGTATTCATAAAATATTACCCAAGAGGAGATGGAAAATGATGAGATATTTTATGTAACATCTCCAGAGAGGAAAGCAAAGAAAAGGAAGAACAAACAGCAAAATCAGAGGAATAACCAAGGCAAAGATTCAGGATTCTTGCATAAATTACCAATTAGCTTCTCTTGAAATTCTAATTTATTCTTTCCTCACTTTCCCTTTCATTTTCCTAATTTTTTTCTTTCTCCTTCCTTTCTCAAATATTTCCTTTCTTTTCTCCTTCAAACTTCTGCTTTTTTGGGTAATGGTAATAATTATAGCTATCTATTATGTGCACTGCAATGTAAGTTTTTAAGGGGCAGGACCAAGGTTCAAATACAGGTCCTCTTGACTCCCAAACTCCACATCATGTTGCCTCCTTATTGTAATCCAAAGGAAGAAATTAATGTTTGATTTATCTTGTTAAAAATAAAGGAAAGTGCAGATTGCAGAAATGCTTGTAATGTTTCCATGTCATTTTGATTTGCATTCAAACAAAAGAAATCAAAGGAATCATAAGTGAAAGTCACTCAGTCATGTCCTATGCTTTGCAACCCAATGGACTATACAATCCATGAAATTCTCCAGGCCAGAATATTGGAGTGGGTAGCCTTTCCCTCCTCCAGGGTATCTTCCCAACCCAGGGATCAAACCCAGGTCTCCTGCACTGCAGGTGGATTCTTTACCAGGTGAGTCACAATCATATCATCCAGCTTTTCAAATGTTAAATGACATGGCAATATACGAAATAAAGATTCAGAAATAATCTTCACAACCAGAATACAAATACAAGCTAGAGAAGCCAAACGCATAAGTTGTTGAAAACAAAGGACTGACCATAAGCCACAGAACATTTACATTTATGTTTCTAAATAGCTCTCATTCATTACACACTAAGATACAATTCTCATCTTCAGCTGAATTTAAAGTAGGAGAAATTTCTCATTTGTTAGGGTAACAGTGTTGAATCAAAAAGCAAATTTACATTTTGTTAAAAGATAAAGGTGCTTCAAGGCTTCCTTGTACAAATGTGGCAGAGATTCAGAGTCAACAAATCCTCCCCACTCTCTTGTCAATGTTTGTTTCTTCATTAAATTGCAAACAAATTAGCAACTTTTCTTGTGTTAATATTCTGGCAATGACGACTGGCACTCACTGTGGATTTACTCTTTTGAAAGTCCTCCCATCAAGATTTCTGGAGAAAATAAATTGTGTTGGTTATTACGAAGCTTAATTAGAGCTCAATTGAGTGGCAATTCACATCTAAAGCTTGATTATACATAGAATCTATTGCTTTTGTCTAATAAGTGCTTTTAAAAATAACATGAACATGAAATTCACATAACATAAAAAGAACCACTTTGGAGTGAACAATTCAGTGGCATTTAGCACAATAACAGTGTTGTAAAACGACCACCTCTGTCTAGTTTCAAAACATTTCCATCACTCCAAAGTAAAATCCCTATCCATTAAGCAGTTCCTCCCAATTCCTTCCCCTTCCAAGCCCCTGTCAACCACCATTCTGTGTTTGATCTCTGGATTTAACAATATGTAATCCTTTGTGTCTGGTTTCTTTCACTTAGTATAATGACTTTGAGGTTCATCCACTTTGCAGCATGTATCAATATTTCATTCCTTTTCTTTCTCAGCTTTCAGTTCAGTTCAGTCACTCAGTTGTGTCCGACTCTTTGCGACCCCGTGAATCTCAGTNACTTAGTATAATGACTTTGAGGTTCATCCACTTTGCAGCATGTATCAATATTTCATTCCTTTTCTTTCTCAGCTTTCAGTTCAGTTCAGTCACTCAGTTGTGTCCGACTCTTTGCGACCCCGTGAATCTCAGTTCGCCAGGCCTCCCTGTCCATCACCAACTCCCGGAGCTTACTCAAACTCATGTCCATTGAGTTGGTGATGCTATCCAGCCATCTCATCCTCTGTTGTCCCCTTCTCCTCCTGACCCCAATCCCTCAGCATCAGGGACTTTTCCAATGAGTCAACTCTTTGCATGAGGGGGCCAAAGTACTGGAGTTTCAGCTTCAGCATCAGTCCTTCCAATGGACACTCAGGACTAATCTCCTTTAGAACGGACTGGTTGGATCTCCTTGCAGTCCAAGGGACTCTCAAGAGTCTTCTCCAACACCACAGTTCAAAAGCATCAACTCTTTGGTGCTCAGCATTCTTCACAGTCTAACTCTCCCATCCATACATGACCACTGGAAAAACCATAGCCTTGACTAGACAGACCTTAATCAGCAAAGTAATGTCTCTGCTTTTGAATATGCTATCTAGGTTGGTCATAACTTTCCTTCCAAGGAGTAANCCATCCATACATGACCACTGGAAAAACCATAGCCTTGACTAGACAGACCTTAATCAGCAAAGTAATGTCTCTGCTTTTGAATATGCTATCTAGGTTGGTCATAACTTTCCTTCCAAGGAGTAAGCGTCTTTTAATTTCATGGCTGCAATCACCATCTGCAGTGATTTTGGAGCCCCAAAAGATAAAGTCTGACACTGTTTCCACTGTTCGTTCTCCCATCTATTTGCCATGAAGTGATGGCACCAGGTGCCATGATCTTAGTTCTCAGCTTTACTGAGGTATAATTTACAAAACTGAAATATATTTAAAGGGTATAGCATGATGATTTCATATTCATATACATCATAAAAGGATTCCCACAATCAAGGTAATATATCCATCACTCTTATCACATTATATATTTCTTTTTTGTCTGTGTGCATGTGAGAACACTTAAGATCTATTATCTTAACAAATTTAAAAGACACAGTACAGTCTAATCAACTATAATCACCATGCTATATGTTAGACCCACAGAACTTACTCACTTTATAACAAAGTTTGTACTCTTCACCAATCTCTTTTTATTGAAATAATGAAAATATCTGGCATCCACTATTCTATTCTGTTTCTGTGAGTCTGATTTTTTTCTTTGTAATAAAAATGCTCCCTGCTCACCCCACCCCTCCTAACCTCTCAGTGCAGCCGGGAGCTGGCCAGCTACCCTCGCATGGAACATGCCCAGACACAGAATCCACAACACCACACAAGGGCCAACTTGGAAGAAGTGTCTACCAGGGGACACGCAGGGGCTCAGGATTACCAGTGCCATTAGGTAGGCCCCAAAGAGCATGTCAAGTATAGAGAGACCTGACTAGGAAGAATACTGGTGGTCAGGAAGCAGGCGAGGGAGTTGGTGGCACCGACGAGCAGTACCAAGTC
>SJYW01028908.1:0-17812 GCA_006410735.1 Raphicerus campestris | reverse complement strand
TTATTCTAGTAAGATAAAATTTTCTTTGAGTTAAATGTAGCAGCAGTGGGATCCTTAGGGAACCAGAGACCTAAGAACATGGAGGAGCATACCCTAGCTAGCAATTTGGGATGAAAGAGTAGTAGAAAGAGGTTACAGTGCCTAAGAAACCCAGCAAAGCAAACAATGTGCAAGTACCTTGAATTCTCAGAAGAGTAATGAGACATTGTCCATCAACCCAGCAAAACTGTTTTGTCTATAACCTTGGATACTGTTACAGGAAGAATTGTGTCCCCACAGGACCTCAGAATGTGACTTTTTTTGGATACTGGATCTTTACAGAGGTAATCAAGTTAAAATGAGGTCTTTAGGATGGGCCCTAATCCAGTATGACTGGTGTCCCTATAGAAAGGAGAAAATTAGAGATAGACTAGAAGGGAAATGCCTTTTGTGGAGAGTTATAAGGAGAAGACAGCCATCTACAAGCCAAGGAGAGAGACCTAGAACAGATCCTCTCCTTATAGCCCTCACAAGGAACCTGTCTGGTGAGGTCTTAGATTTTGAAATGTGAGACAATAAAATTTCTGTTGTTTAAGCCTCCCTGTTTGTGGATTTGTTTGTGTGTTTTGTTTACTGTTTTTTTTATGGCAGTCCTAGAGAACTAATATGGATACTTAATAAAAAATACTGCCCCTCAAATGTCCTAAAATGGAGTTGGTGAAAATATTAGAGATAGAGGTAGTGGCATGTGAAAGAAGCAGGGCCTCCTAGGTTACAAAGTCATGGTCACAAATACCAAGCCTGAAAAATCATTCTCAGAGGAATTGCCAGTTTGGATGTGGTTTAAACTTGTTAGGTAATTTGGGAAAAAGAGGATGCCAAGACGTTCCCCACCTTGAGTTTTCTAAAGGCTCTTGTATCACAGCAAGGATAACTCTCCTGTTATTGGTGCTAAAAGCATGCTCAAAGGACTCAACCTATTCAGGTAGGGACTCATATTTGGTTTAAGATTGGGAAGGGGAAGGTATGACTTACTTCTTCACTCTTCCACTGAAGTGATTAATCAAACTGAAGTGATTGGAAATATCATATAGAAATATTTCTACTTTTGTTTTGAGAGATAGGCCTCCAGAGTTGTAGATAGTTATATGAAAATTAGTAGCATTCATCTAGTCTTTTGTCAGATATTTACTGAACTCTTACTCTATATCAGGCTCCATTGATATTAGGGCCTCAGTGGTAGATAACACTTGGTTCCTGTTCTCAGGGGACTTACAGTCTAAAGAGGAATGCAGTTGAATAAACAAGGCCACCTCAGACTGTAACAGTTGGCAAGTAACTCAGGGATGCTATGAGAGCATACAGAAAGGGCATTATCCCAGCCTGCATAGGACTGGGGAGTCTTTGAACATCTTTGAGGAATAGATAATGCCCAAGCCAAGTCTAATAGACCCTCCTCATTAGGTGAATTGAGGTGGAAGGAAAAGAGAGACAATCCAGATAGTGGGCATCGCAAAGGCAGTGTCATAGGGAGGGGTTGGGAGAACAAGGTACATCTACAGAAAGTGTGAATGATTTTTTCAAGAAGGGGTTAGGTACAGAGGGAAGGAAGAAAGATAGGAGGGTTGGATACTGTAGGGGAAAGGTTATCCTTAAGAAGACTTACAGTAGCCAAATGGAGTGGAAAATGAGCTAATTTGGAAGTTAGAGTTCATTCATTCATTCAATAAGTATTTATTGAAGTTCTAAATATGCTAGGCTTTTAGAATGACTACATCCATACAGTTGGATGGCATTACCAACTCAATGGACATGAGTTTGAGCAAGCTCTGGGAGATAGTGAAGGACAGGGAAGCCTGGTGTGCTGCAGTCCATGCGGTTGCAAGAGTTCACATGACTGAGTAATTGAATAACAGTCTTTTGGACCTCACGGAAAAGGCTTCTGTGTGCCTCATGGCCATGTCATTTCCTTTTTGTGTGGGTTCTGAATAAGTTACCAATCTAGACTGAGAAACTCAGTACTTAATCCGCTTGTTGGCAAANAACAGTCTTTTGGACCTCACGGAAAAGGCTTCTGTGTGCCTCATGGCCATGTCATTTCCTTTTTGTGTGGGTTCTGAATAAGTTACCAATCTAGACTGAGAAACTCAGTACTTAATCCCCTTGTTGGCAAAGTCGGAAAGCTGGACCAATGTGGTTCTTAGTTCTGAGATGATTCTGCCATGAACAGTAAGAAGAACATGTTCTCCTAGTCGACCTAATTAGAGTGATGAATTGACTCAGAGGACTGTGGCCCTGGGTATACTGTTAGTATTAATAATTCCATATCGGGAAGCAGATTGTTCATAGAACAGTCCCATTAGGCAGCATTTTATTACCTCCTCCCAGAGTAATAAGAGTCACATGTTTATGACTTATATGAAATAAAAACTGTGAGCTTTGATTGTTTCTGTGAAAAACCTGTCATGTCTCTGTGGAAACTGGTTTTTATCATTCAGAGTGTTACTTTAATAATTGTAGACTGTTTTAATACTCATTCTGCCTGTAAGAAATAATGAGATTTTTACACCTTAGTTTATGAGCAATCATGATTACATTGTGAAAATATTAAGCATTAAAAGGAGAGAAACATGGCTGGTCCTAGAGAAATATCTCAAGCAAATAGAATTTGTGCTGGTATCGCCTTCTCTCCCTGACCTTGCTAAGTACCCCTACATTGTTTCTCTTCCCCATCTCAACTTGTCTTCTCATTTATATTGGTAACCAATGAATGACTTATACTTATCAACCACTAGTTATGTACTTAAGAAAATGATCTCTTGTATCCCTTATAATCATCCATGAAGAAGATAGCATTATTCCCTTTCACAAGCAAGGAAACTGAGACTCAGATATAACTTTCCCAAGATTATACAACTAGTAAATTGTATTGGGATTTACTAGTCCAATCCCAGATTGGGATTAGAACCTAGATCTGGTTTCCCACCAGTTCCTGTTGTTATTCATTTTCTTTGTCTCTCTCCACCCCCTCTATCTCCAACTCACATCACCACACCCCTCTTCCTCCTACACTCACTTCCCTCCCTCTGGAAGAGTTAGCTAGTACTCAATGAACATGCTTTTTGTAAGTATCACTTTGGCAGTAGTCGTATTAATATTGCTTTCTAAACAATAATCCATGCTCTCTCATGGAGCATGGCCACCATCCCTCTACCTTTCTTCAGTGTTTTATCACTACCATGTATAACTTTGGGGGAACTAAGCCTCTTGTTTTTCCTGCCATAACTTTAGGCATAAACCTTCCAACATGTGTATTTTTTAAGTAATTACACATTATTTAGATCAAGCAAGTATTTGATATTTTATTTTATTTGGTTTTAATAGGAGGATCTTTTGTTATAAATCTTGGAAACAAGTATCTTTCTTTATGGGAAGTGACTATCAGCCAAAGACAGAAAAAGAATTTGCCAAGTGAAAAAAAAGAACCAAAAAAAAAAAAAGAAAGTGACAAATTGAGGCTCCTCACTGACATTTCATATGGCCACTGAGAGGAAAGAAAATGTGTGGGCACAGTTGGGAGAACTGTCATGGCCATATGACTTCACATTCTGGTGGAGGAATCAGAACAGAAGCAGAATAACTGGAGAAACCACAACAATAAGCTCTCCTCCCTGCCCCAGCTCTGAACAAAATGGTATTTAACAAATGATAGCTGATGAAATAAGGAAAAATCATGTTTTGGCTCTTGTAGAATGAGTTGCTTAGCATGTTCTAGCATTAATTATACTAAGTTCAACCAAATATTCCTCTCATTTTCCACTTATAAATTGTTCCTCCTTCCGTCTCTAAAATGCATTAAATTTTTTGGAAAGAAGTGTTTGTCTTGTGGGCCTATTGCAGCTTTTGAAGATGTTCTGCAGAATAAGGCTGTCTATGCCAATTGAAAGACTATTCAGCTTTGTCAAACTGGTCCCTTTGTTTATGGTCAGCCATTTGGGTTTCCCCTTTATTTTGACGATATGGCTGAGTTTTGGGGTATTGTCCATTCTAACAAAACCAGGGCTGTAGTCTTCTTAAAGCATACAGGGAGAGATTCCCTCAACTTGACATTACAGCTGACCTGGACACCTAGCTTAAGCCCTAGAAGCTTGGTGATGCCCGTGGGTCTGTACAGTATTATATCCACAACACCAAGGGTCCCCAGGATGAACTAGCCTTCAGAGTCTGAGCAGTCGAGGTGATCTGGGAGTCCTGCCCCTAAGAGTGCCCTTTCACTCTGATCTGAGGGGATATCAGTAGATTCCCTTCTTTTTCTCAGTCACCACTGTAGCTGGTCTTTCGTACATATTCATCTTTACCTCTACCCTGATTCTCCAGCCTTGCAATATCATTTTGCCAGGCCCTGTTATATGTCTTCCCAATTGCAAATATATAAATCAAGTTCTTCACCTTCCCCACTCAGCTGGCTGGCATCTTTCTGAATCTCTTGTATGTCTGGTTTGTTGCTGTTGTTGTTGTTTTTAAGCAATCTTCGACTTCTCCTTCAAACTTCTCTCTCTGCTCAATATCAACTGAATTGGAAAAAAAAGAAGACAAAAATTATTACATCACCCTCCACAGTGTATCTTGTCTCAGATTTTGTTTGTTTGTCTTTCCACTGATGCTCTCTGAGCTTTTACACCCAAGAAATTAATCATGCCCTAGCTGATATTGCTGTCTCTAGTCTTTTTCCTTCCAATCTTTTCTGCTTGTCATATAGTTGCATTTTGCTTAAGACCATGTTGTCCTTGAGTGTCTCCTCTGTTCAGAAGCCTAAAGCATGATCATGAATCAGCTCTAAATGCATTGCTAATTTTTAAGATATTGTAGAAACTTCTTCAAATTTACTAAAACCTCACATCCCCTACTCCCTTAAGCACATCTCTATGTTAGACAATTCTCTTTCACCTCACCAACAGTGGGTTTATTTTCAACTTCCATAGCTCTCCTCACTTAGAAGGTTTTTAAAAATATCTTTGTATGAGTCCTATTCATTAAAATTAAAATCTCTTCTTTTTTAAAATTTATTTTTTTAATTGNGAGAGATTCCCTCAACTTGACATTACAGCTGACCTGGACACCTAGCTTAAGCCCTAGAAGCTTGGTGATGCCCGTGGGTCTGTACAGTATTATATCCACAACACCAAGGGTCCCCAGGATGAACTAGCCTTCAGAGTCTGAGCAGTCGAGGTGATCTGGGAGTCCTGCCCCTAAGAGTGCCCTTTCACTCTGATCTGAGGGGATATCAGTAGATTCCCTTCTTTTTCTCAGTCACCACTGTAGCTGGTCTTTCGTACATATTCATCTTTACCTCTACCCTGATTCTCCAGCCTTGCAATATCATTTTGCCAGGCCCTGTTATATGTCTTCCCAATTGCAAATATATAAATCAAGTCCTTCACCTTCCCCACTCAGCTGGCTGGCATCTTTCTGAATCTCTTGTATGTCTGGTTTGTTGCTGTTGTTGTTGTTTTTAAGCAATCTTCGACTTCTCCTTCAAACTTCTCTCTCTGCTCAATATCAACTGAATTGGAAAAAAAAGAAGACAAAAATTATTACATCACCCTCCACAGTGTATCTTGTCTCAGATTTTGTTTGTTTGTCTTTCCACTGATGCTCTCTGAGCTTTTACACCCAAGAAATTAATCATGCCCTAGCTGATATTGCTGTCTCTAGTCTTTTTCCTTCCAATCTTTTCTGCTTGTCATATAGTTGCATTTTGCTTAAGACCATGTTGTCCTTGAGTGTCTCCTCTGTTCAGAAGCCTAAAGCATGATCATGAATCAGCTCTAAATGCATTGCTAATTTTTAAGATATTGTAGAAACTTCTTCAAATTTACTAAAACCTCACATCCCCTACTCCCTTAAGCACATCTCTATGTTAGACAATTCTCTTTCACCTCACCAACACTGGGTTTATTTTCAACTTCCATAGCTCTCCTCACTTAGAAGGTTTTTAAAAATATCTTTGTATGAGTCCTATTCATTAAAATTAAAATCTCTTCTTTTTTAAAATTTATTTTTTTAATTGAAGGATAATTGCTTTACAGAATTGGGTTGGTTTCTGCCAAACATCCACATGAATCAGCCATAGGTATACATATCTCCCCTTCCTCTTGAAGCACCTTCCCACATCCCTTCCCATCCCACTCCTCTAGGTTGTTACAGAGCCCCTGTTTGAGTGGTTTGAGTTCCCGGAGTCATACAGCAAACTCCCTTTGGCTATCTATTTTACATATGGTAATGTAAGTTTCCATGTTACTCTAAATCTCTTCTTCATGAAGCTTTTTCTGCTCTGGCCTGCAACTTTGACTGATTTTTTTACTTCTCTGAATTTCTGTTAGTTTCATTCTTCTCTTTGAATATTTACTTAGTTTTCTTGACTACTTTACTAATAATTAGCCTCATATTTCTAGTTAAATTATAAACTTATCAAGCTAATATTTGTGATGTCTATCACTCATTCCTTGATAAAAGATAAAATGTTCTACCATTTCTACTTAAATAGCCCTTAGAAATCTGTAGAGTCCTTTCATGTACATTATCATTAAATCAGAAAGCCAACCAGAATTTAATTAATTTGTACTTTCAATAAGAGAAAGTAGGTGCTGATCACTCTCTGTAGAGTCACAAGGTCATCTTGGAAACAGCCTTGATGCTTATTTGAGTGAGCAAATACATGCCAGATAGAGCACTGCAAGGACAAAAAGTTGCTAGGAGAGCTTCTGTTTTATTCACCTAACCTTCTATCAGCCGGAAGAACTTTTAATGGGAGTGGGTTAGCCTGCATGAAGAGCCCAGAGAGTTGTCTGGGAGAAAAACAGTGTATTTCCCTCAGCCCCTAATCCCTGAGATTTAGAATTGGGGAGCCCTGCTTAACTGAGAGTGATCTTGACCAAACACCACTGGTGAGAGAGGGCAACAAAAGCCTTTAATGTTAACACNGTTTTATTCACCTAACCTTCTATCAGCCGGAAGAACTTTTAATGGGAGTGGGTTAGCCTGCATGAAGAGCCCAGAGAGTTATCTGGGAGAAAAACAGTGTATTTCCCTCAGCCCCTAATCCCCGAGATTTAGAATTGGGGAGCCCTGCTTAACTGAGAGTGATCCTGACCAAACACCACTGGTGAGAGAGGGCAACAAAAGCCTTTAATGTTAACATGAGTTCAAAGAAAGATGGCCCTTAGAAGGAGGAAAAAAGTAGCATGGTTTTCTATGTCTGAGGCAGCAAGCCTCAGAATAGCTTTAATTGAGCTCTTCTTGGAGATTACCTGTCCTGAGGAACAAAATTTCCCAAAGATCTGAAAACCAAGGCCATATTTAGGAGTCAAGCCACACTGAGGCTCAGCACAATACCTTCATAAAGAAACCCTGGAGACAGCAGTGGGCAGCATACAGGAATTGGGATGTTATTCCCCATCACATCTCTGGGTAAAATGATTGGAAACTTCTTTGCCTAGGACCAACACTACCCAAGTTTCATTCAGGCCTATTGCCTGATACAGTAATTCTATGGAAGTGGCTGAGTGAGAAAAGTGAAACTTTGATGTTGGAAGCCCCAACCCTCTTGAATGACTGTTACACTGAGGAATGGATCTGCCCTTCCTCAAAGAATGGCAATGAAGGCAGAAGACAATTTGTCTCAGCTTCTGTGTTTTAGCTGTGACCAATCAAGTCAAACCCAGCTTCTTCTCAGTAGCTCTCTACCATATTAAATACTTTGCTTTTCTAGATAATATTAAGCACAAGGGCTTCCTTGGAATTACAATTTTGAGAGGGTGGAAACAGGGTCAGACTTTATTTTGGGGGACTTCAAAATCACTGCTGATGGTGATTGCAGCCATGAAACTAAAAGACGCTTACTCCTTGGGAGGAAAGTTATAACCAACCTAGATAGCATATTCAAAAGCAGAGACATTACTTTGCCGACTAAGTTCTGTCTAGTCAAGGCTATGGTTGACTACAAGGCTACAGTGGTCATGTATGGATGTGAGAGTTGGACTGTGAAGAAAGCTGAGTGCTGAAGAATTGATGCTTATGAACTGTGGTGTTGGAGAAGACTCTTGAGAGTCCCTTGGACTGCAAGGAGATGCAACCAGTCCATTCTGAAGGAGATCAGTCCTGGGAATTCTTTGGAAGGAATGATGCTAAAGCTGAAACTCCAGTGTTTGGCCACCTCATGTGAAGAGTTGACTCACTGGAAAAGACTCTGATGCTGGGAGGGACTGGGGAGAGGAGGAAAAGGGGATGGCAGAGGATGAGATGGCTGGATGGCATCACTGGCTCGATGGACGTGAGTCTGAGTGAACTTGGGGAGTTGGCGATGGACAGNGGCACAGCCAAGAAGCAGCCGAAGTGAACTGAATTTAAATCCAGGCTTCAAAGTGCAAGTGACTGAGGGAAAGCTGTGCAGTCGTCTCTGACTCCTTGTAACCCCAGGAACTATACAGTCCACGGAATTCCCCAGGCCATAACACTGGAGTGGGTAGCTGTTCTCTTCTCCAGGGGATCTTCCCAATCCAGGGGTCGAACCCAGGTCTTCAGCACTGCAGGTGGATTCTTTACCAGCTGAGCCACAAGGGGAGAACACATTCTCATCGTCAAAGCTTTTTCAGGGCAGCATCTAGTGTTGTGGACTTTTCACCTGATGTAGCCAAAAATTACACTCTTTCCCTAGTCCCTCAAACCATCCTACAATTTCTCTGCATACAAGCTTCCTTTAGAAGGGCCAACACCTGAATGTTTTTTTGGAGTAATCTCTTCAGGTTGCAGAAACCCTACATGCCAAGGACGTGGTGAGATGGTAGTTCCTAGGAAACTGACCAGCCCCTGCAGATGGCCCTGACAGGTATGGAGTATAAACACTACAGATGTCTCACACTTCGGATGGGATCATTTGGAATATTTCCAAGAGTTTCTATCTGGGATTTAGTTTCAGTTACCCAGTGTGTCAGCCATTCACATCTCATTGCTTACTGGCTTCTCTTGTCATTGGATCTGCTTCTGGGGTGGGGAACTGAAATAAGACCTGTAGATAGAGAGAGATACAATGGTTCCTGACATGTGTAAAAAAAAACAAAAAAACAACCCCACAACTGAATTTAAAAGAAAATAGCATTAATAATCATGAAGACTACATTTACATTGGAAAAAAAATGTGCAGAACAAGTTTGGTGTACTTTTCATAGAAGAGCAAGTAAAAGACTGAATAGCAGTTGGGAGGGAAGGTAATAGGTAAGAAAAATAAATGGCAATGCTCCAGTTCCAAAAGATGGATAATCCAGGTTGCAGGAAACCAAAACAAAGGAAAGTAAAATGCAAAGCCACAATAAAGCTGAATAACCTATTCTGTAAGTGAAAAGGCAGGTAAAATCCACATGGAGGAACCAACACCTAGACCAAACTGTTTTGTTGGTGTGTGTTTGTCTTTTAAATTTAAAGACAGAAGATTATTAAGAGGTCTCAGGGAGAGAAATCACATGGCCTTCCAACACTCCATGGGGTCGCTAAGAGTTTGGCACTACTGAGCAACTTCACTTTCACTTTTCACTTTCATGCATTGGAGAAGAAATGGCAACCCACTCCAGTGTTCTTGCCTGGAGAATCCCAGGGACGGGGGAGACTAGTGGGCTGCCGTCTACGGGGTCACACAGAGTTGGACACAACTGAAGCGACCTAGCAGCAGCAGCAAGTGTTTCGAGATTATACCCAGCCAAACAGGGGCATATGAAGATAATTAAGTGATATCATTCTGCTCTGCTCTGCTAAGTCACTTCAGTCGTGTCTGACTCTGTGTGACCCCATAGACGGCAGCCTACCAGGCTCCCCCGTCCTTGGGATTCTCCAGGCAAAAACACTGGAGTGGATTGCCACTTCCTTCTCCAATGCAGGAAAGTGAAAAGTGAAAAGGCAGTCGCTCAGTCGTGTCCAACTCTTCATGACCCCATGGACCGCAGCCTACCAGGCTCCTCTGTCCATGAGATTTTCCAGGCAAGAGTACTGGAGTGGGGTGCCATTGCATTAGATAAATAATGATACATAAATTTTAACATTTACTTACAATTTTAGAGGGGGGGATATTCCTAAATTAGGAAAAGGTGAAACTACAAACTTCGTATTTTTCAGCCTTAATTAAAATCAAATTTAAGACAGATGACAGAGAACCTTGAGAGATTATAAATTTTGATTATTGATACAAATCTGTGAGAATATGATGTACTGTACAAACAATTACACCCTGAAATACAGATGAAGGTAAAAGCAGGAGAAAAACCAGATGCCTTAAAATATCGAGAATATGAACATTAGCCAGTGCAGGGTAAAAGTCCCTTTTTGTTAGAAGTATGTTTTTATCATTAAAAAACTGAGCGAGATTTTTTATTTGAAACGCTGATGTACGATTCTACTTAAACGTCGGTTGTTTGTTGTTATATAATGTTAAAATTCTAGACAGTTAATTTTTCACAACAGTGAATTTCTTTTTGCTCTTTGTGTTTTCTTGTTTTAGTTTACTCATCAAACTGAACAGTCATGACTGTACCAAAGTTGTAAGTATTTTAACCAACATATAAACAGTTCATATCATCATGGAGCTATGAAACAAACCAACAGAAAATATATTTCTCCTACCTGGTACAAATTGTGAATAAGAATAAATGGTGACTTTTTCAAGACTAAATTTCATGAAAAGTTACTTTTACTTTCAAGAATAAATGGTGACTATAATAGAAACATTTTAAGTCAAGTACTGTATCTTGACTTACCACTACACAGAACAATAGAACAAGAGATAAATCTAAATTAAGAACTCAAATGTTAGCATGTTGTATAAAATGATTGGCAGTTAACATTGAAAACCTCCATATCCTTATAAAGTACAAATGAAATTAACTAACCATTGAAAGATATAATACATAGAAGTAACAATCATCTGCAAAATAAAAGAAATTCCATATTTTGCACCATCTCACTTTCTTAAAAAGAAATATACCCGTTCCTATACAACAAATGAGCCCGACACTTCGTGNCTCCATGGGGTCACTAAGAGTTTGGCACTACTGAGCAACTTCACTTTCACTTTTCACTTTCATGCATTGGAGAAGAAATGGCAACCCACTCCAGTGTTCTTGCCTGGAGAATCCCAGGGACGGGGGAGACTAGTGGGCTGCCGTCTACGGGGTCACACAGAGTTGGACACAACTGAAGCGACCTAGCAGCAGCAGCAAGTGTTTCGAGATTATACCCAGCCAAACAGGGGCATATGAAGATAATTAAGTGATATCATTCTGCTCTGCTCTGCTAAGTCACTTCAGTCGTGTCTGACTCTGTGTGACCCCATAGACGGCAGCCTACCAGGCTCCCCCGTCCTTGGGATTCTCCAGGCAAAAACACTGGAGTGGATTGCCACTTCCTTCTCCAATGCAGGAAAGTGAAAAGTGAAAAGGCAGTCGCTCAGTCGTGTCCAACTCTTCATGACCCCATGGACCGCAGCCTACCAGGCTCCTCTGTCCATGAGATTTTCCAGGCAAGAGTACTGGAGTGGGGTGCCATTGCATTAGATAAATAATGATACATAAATTTTAACATTTACTTACAATTTTAGAGGGGGGGATATTCCTAAATTAGGAAAAGGTGAAACTACAAACTTCGTATTTTTCAGCCTTAATTAAAATCAAATTTAAGACAGATGACAGAGAACCTTGAGAGATTATAAATTTTGATTATTGATACAAATCTGTGAGAATATGATGTACTGTACAAACAATTACACCCTGAAATACAGATGAAGGTAAAAGCAGGAGAAAAACCAGATGCCTTAAAATATCGAGAATATGAACATTAGCCAGTGCAGGGTAAAAGTCCCTTTTTGTTAGAAGTATGTTTTTATCATTAAAAAACTGAGCGAGATTTTTTATTTGAAACGCTGATGTACGATTCTACTTAAACGTCGGTTGTTTGTTGTTATATAATGTTAAAATTCTAGACAGTTAATTTTTCACAACAGTGAATTTCTTTTTGCTCTTTGTGTTTTCTTGTTTTAGTTTACTCATCAAACTGAACAGTCATGACTGTACCAAAGTTGTAAGTATTTTAACCAACATATAAACAGTTCATATCATCATGGAGCTATGAAACAAACCAACAGAAAATATATTTCTCCTACCTGGTACAAATTGTGAATAAGAATAAATGGTGACTTTTTCAAGACTAAATTTCATGAAAAGTTACTTTTACTTTCAAGAATAAATGGTGACTATAATAGAAACATTTTAAGTCAAGTACTGTATCTTGACTTACCACTACACAGAACAATAGAACAAGAGATAAATCTAAATTAAGAACTCAAATGTTAGCATGTTGTATAAAATGATTGGCAGTTAACATTGAAAACCTCCATATCCTTATAAAGTACAAATGAAATTAACTAACCATTGAAAGATATAATACATAGAAGTAACAATCATCTGCAAAATAAAAGAAATTCCATATTTTGCACCATCTCACTTTCTCAAAAAGAAATATATCCGTTCCTATACAACAAATGAGCCCGACACTTCGTGGTTGAAAACCACCACTGTGTGTTACTGCTGACACATTCAGGGACAGCTGGATGGCTCTGTTGATCTGGACTGCCTAAGTGATCCCAGCCTGACTTTCTCATGCATCTGTGATTAGCTAGCAGGGTCAGGGGCCTTCCCTGGTAGCTCAGCTGGTAAGGTATCCACCTGCAGTGCAGGAGACCTCGGTTTGATCCCTGGGGTCGGAAAGATGCCCTGGAGGAGGGCATGGCAGCCCACTCCAGTATTCTTGCCTGGAGACTCCCACGGACAGAGGAGCCCAGTGGGCTACAGCCCAGGGCGCTGCAGAGAGGCGGAGCCGACTGAGCGACTGCTCACAGCACAGCACAGCGGGGCCTGCGCTCAGGAAGAGCCTCATCTGCCAGTCTGGCGGCAGGTCTGCTGCCTGCCAAGGCCATGGAACGACACAGCCACATGTCCCCCACAAGCCAGCAGGCTAGCTCGCTCCCATGATGGCGGCAGAGTTGCAGGAGAGAGCGCTCGGCGGGCTTCGTCAGTTTCACCCCATGCTGTTGGCCAAAGCAGGTCTTCCAGGCATCACGGACTCAAAGCTCCATCTTTGGAGGAGTTGCAAAGTCAGACTGCAAAGGGCACAGACAGCAGAAAGGCTAGAGAATTGGGGACTTTCTGATTGATTTGTGAAATCAATCTACCATAGCTGGGGAGAGAATAATGACAGAAGGTAAAATAGTACCAATCTACTTAAATTATACTATTGATATGGAATTATAGTAACTACATAGTCTAAGAATGGCACCCTATAAAATACTGTAGTCTCGTATTGTAAAATGGAATTATAAGTAAAGATCGTAAGTAATTAAGAAAAAGATCGATACTCATTTAAAAAACTGGATAAGTGACATGATGAGGCCACTCACAAAAGAAATAAGATTGTTAAACTGAAAAATGTTTAACCTTTCTGTAACTAAATAACTGCAATCAAAGATATATATGCATATAAATATGTACATAAAAAACATATTTACACATTTACTTAATACAAAATACATAAATTTATGACTGTATTCTAATTACATTGAAAGGATAAAATTTTACCTACCAAATTTGCAGAGATTTTCTCAAAATGATAATTCCTGCTGTCCTAGGAATAAAGCTACCCATATATCACCAGTGAGAATGTAAACAGAAATAACTTTTCTAGAAGCCAATTTGTTAACAGGTATCAGAAACTTCAGAAATTGGTATGTTCTCTGACAAAGCCGCCTAGGATACTCACAACAATTTAGCTGCTTTGTTCTTCAGAGTGTTATACGGAAGAGACAAACAATGCAAAGAATCTAAATGACTGACGGAAGGAAATGAATTAAATTTCCGTATACCCATATAATAGAATACTTTTCAATCATTAAAATTAAGCTGAGGATACAGAAGGGAGGGGATATATGTATACCTATGGCTGATTCTGTCAAGCAGTTATCCTTCAATAAAAAATAAATTTAAAAAAACAACATTAAAATTATGCTGAGGATGAAGTTCCCGTGAGGAAGGTTTATNATTAAAATTAAGCTGAGGATACAGAAGGGAGGGGATATATGTATACCTATGGCTGATTCTGTGAAGCAGTTATCCTTCAATAAAAAATAAATGTAAAAAAACTCAACATTAAAATTATGCTGAGGATGAAGTTCCCGTGAGGAAGGTTTATGATACAATAATTGAGACAGTACTACATGCCACATGACCTTTTTGGGTAAATATGTGTTTAAACATACATCAACCAGGAAAAGAGTAAATACTATAAGGTCTTAATGAAGCCATGCTTATTTTCTCATTTTTCTAAAATGATTTTGCATTGGTATTATAAAAAATAAACTAATTAATAGTTAATTAGTTAATTAACTAATGGGACTCCATCCATGGGATTTTCTAGGCAAGAGTACTGGAGCAGGTTGCCACATCCTTCTCCAGGGAATCTTCCCAAACCAGGGATCAAACCCAGGTCTCCCGCATTGTAGACAGACGTTTAACCATCTAAGCCACCAGGGGTAAGGTTTGATATTATAAAAAAAGAAATTTTAACTAATTCATAGTTAAATAGCGTATTGGTGAATGTTCACAGCAGTATGATAGACAAGGGCTTAATATCTTCTGTATATAAAGGCTTCAAAAGCAATATTTGGAAAATAAGATAAACTCATAAAACAAGATAAACAACTAATTAAGAAACAACAAACTTTAATGGTGAGAGAATATACACAAATTTTAATGCTAGCTAAGATATGGTTTTTAAAAATTCTGATATTTTTCTGGTGTAAATATACATGGGTACAGTTCTTACAGAAAGCAAATTCACATGACTCCAGAGCCTTTAAATGTGAGTCACAGAGCTGCAAAAAATATTACAGGAAAGGATAAGAGAATTTGTTAATGATCTTAGGATGGAGACAGTCTCCCTAAACAAACCAAAAAACACAGACGCCATAGCAGAAATACTGACACGCATATCTACACAAAAATTGAATGTGATATCACCTCACACTGGTCAAAAGGGCCCTCATCAAAAGTGTACAAACAGGAAATGCTGGAGAGGGTGCTAGGAAGAGGGAACCCTCTTGCACTGTTGGTGGGAATGTAAATTGATACAGCCATATGGAAGACAGTATGGAGATTCCTGAAAAAAAACTAGGAATAAAACAGCCATGTGACCCAACAATCCCACTACTGGTCGTATACTCTGAGAAAACCATAACTGAGAAAGACGTGTCTCCCAATGTTCATCGCAGCACTATTTACAGTCGCTAGGACATGGGAGTAACCTGGATGTCCACTGACAGATGAGTGAGTAAAGAAGCCGTGCTACACACACACAGTGGAATATTGCTCAGCCATAAAAAGGACCGCATTTGAGTCAGTGCTAACGAGGGGGGTGAACCCATAGCCTATTATACAGTGAGTTAGAAAGAGAAAAACCAGCAGCGTCTATTAACACACACATATGGAGTTTAGACCGATGGTACTGACGTAGCTATCTGCAGGGCAGCGTCGGAGGCGCAGGCGTGGAGAACAGACTCGTGGCCATGCGGGGGAGCAGGAAGGCGTGCAGGATGGGTGGAGAGCGCAGCACGGACGCACGCGCACTGCCATGTGGAACAGAGTCTGTGGGAACGTGCTGTGACTCGGGAGCTTGAACCAGGGCTCGGTGACCACCTAGGGGGTGGGAAGGGCTGGGAGGGGCTGGGAGGCGGGAGGAGGGACCAGAGGAGGGGCCACATGTCTTCCATGGTCGATCCGTGTTGATGTGCGGCGGAAACCAACACAATATTGTGACTATCCCTCAATTAAAGATAAATGAATTGAAGAAAAAAAGGGAAGGGGCTAGGTGAAACAAAAAAGACAGTGTAATGACAACTGTTGAAATAGACGGGAGGATACATGGGGGACAATTATATTATTAAAAAATAAAAAAACCCTGAAATCATTATATGACAATAGAACTCACAGCTCAGTTAAAAACCGAAGAGACTGGGAAGCAAGGTGAGCCTTCCAGCTATGGCCGGCTAAGGAGACTGGCCAATCAGCTCCCCCAAAGTAACTCTAAACCCGGAAACAATGGACAGAAATTACCATCTTAATACCCTGGAAATCACCAAAGTTAAACAACAATCTGAAAAGTGATCATGCTTATGAAACTGCTGGACTTTAAGAGCAGCGGGGCTCTGTGGCATTCTGTCTTGGGAGTGCAACCCCCAGTCCCCACCACCTCTGTCCCCACCAGCATTGCCATCATTCCCACCACCACCATCACTATGACCGTCACCCTCCCACCATCATACCACCATCACCACCAGGTGAGGTAGGGAGAGGCTCTGCCAGGGGAGGGAAGGGTGAGGAGCAGCAGCATCACACACCTGCCAGGGGAACGCACAAGCCCAAGTGCATTATCAGCAGAGGCGATGGTCCTGGAGGCAGGGAGGGCCAGTGGCTCTAGTTGTCTGAGCTGTGGTCATGGTGTGAGACACTATACTCCTGGGTTTCTGTACACACACACACACACAGAGCAGGGACTGGAGAGGACACAAACGATATATCCCTCCAGTGGAATACGGCTGCTGCTGCTGCTGAGTTGCTTCAGTCGTGTCCGACTCTGCGACCCCATAGATGGCAGCCCACCAGGCTCCCCCGTCCTTGGGAGTCTCCAGGCAAGAACACTGGAGTGGGTTGCCATTTCCTTCTCCAATGCGTGAAAGTGAAAAGTGAAAGTGAATTCACTCAGTCATGTCCGACCCTTAGTGACCCCATGGACTGCAGCCCACCAGGCTCCTCCGTCCATGGGATTTTCCAGGCAAGAGTACTACTCAACAACAAAAAGGAATGAAGTCCTGGCACATGCTACAGGACAGACGAACCTAAACACCATGGTGCCAAGTGAAAGAGACCTGATGTGCGAAGCCTCACACTGCATCAGTCCATTGCGATGAAACATCCAGAAAAGGGAAACGTATTGACACAGAAAGCAGACTGGTGGCTGCCTCGGGCTGGAGAGCGGGAGCAAGGATAAACTGAAATGGGCACAGGGAAACTTCTGGGTTGGTAGAAAAGGTCTTAAAATGTACTGTGGTAATGGTTGCACAGCTCTATAAATTTACCAAAAAATCCTTGAATTGTACCCTTGTAATGACTCAACTTAGTATATAAATTACATCTCAATATAGCTGTTTAAAAAAGAGAGATGGGAAGGCAACTTGCAACACATCTGACAGAAAGATTAATATCTAAACATACAGGTCAACAACTCAAAAGAAGACTGAACTAAGCAGATAAGCAGGTGATTCACAAAACAACTTCTGAAAGCCACACAGGAAAAGGTGCTCAGTTCATCCAGAAATCAGGGAGATGCAAGTTAAAACAATGAGATCTTGTGACCTCTTTTTGTCCTCCCAACAACCCTGTAAAAGAGTGTGATTGTACCCATTTTACAGATAGAAGCAGAAGCTTAGAGAATAGCAAAAATGGGTCCTTCAGTTACAGTGAAGATGCGTTATCTTAACTCTTACTGCCCAGACTCCCTAATCTCAGCTGTTATTCTTAATCCAACATATATATGTGTATAGTTAAAATATTGAGACATTACAGATTGTGATGGGCTGGGCGAGGCTTGCTCAGTTCAGTAATGTACTCTGTTGGGTATTTGTATTATTCCCATTAACACCTAATGGTCCATCAGGGCCAATTATGGATTTTTTGTTTTTCTCTTC
>SJYW01028899.1:661211-723857 GCA_006410735.1 Raphicerus campestris | reverse complement strand
CACTGGCCCCAGAATCCCATACCTGCTGGGGAAAGCCCTTTGGGAGTGATGGTATTACTGGTTCAAGGGTCCTCTGAGCTGTTCCATAACACTCACATATCAGGTCTTTTCTGACAACTCAGACTTAACACTGAGACCAGCGTCCAGAGCCAGGCCTCAAGCAAACCTCCTTTGCCTGCATGTGGATCCCTCTGAATGAGAAGTCAGAGGTGGCAGTGGCTGTATCACCCCTGGGGCCCTACTCCTGAGGCTCTATGACCCCAGGTGACTGCCTGGCCTGTTGCTGCAGCCTGCTCTGGGCCTTGTTTGCCCAGCAACGGTTGAAGGGACGAAGTTCAGGATGGTCCTGGGCTGTCCCCCATGGCTGTAGAATTGAAGGGAACCCCAAAGGTCATCGGTTGCCTACACCTGGAAAGGTCACCCCAAAGTTCTCCCATCTCTGGTCCAGGCAAAAAGCTGTTTCCCAGAGTGGCTTTACCTGGGAAAGCATTCCCTGTGGGTCCCCTGCGTTAGCTGTCTTTCTCACTGCGACCAGACCTCAGGGAAGGTAGACAGGGGCTATCATGTCATGGCTGCAAGATAAGACAGGGTCCCTTCTCAAAGCGTATATTACTAAGTGGCCATGATCACAACACAGGGGGTTTTCAAAGGCTAGACTTGTCTCTTGACACTCCAGAGATTCCAGGGCAGGCGCCTCACTCTCAGAAATCAGGAGGCAGAAGGTGATGGGTGGGGGGAGGAGCGGTATTCTTTGGAGAGAGAATTAAGGTCTAACAAGTTCCTTGGCTGATAACTTGTATGTTTCTTTTTTAAAGACGACTTTTACTGTGGATCATTTCTAAAGTCTACTAAATTTGTTACAACATTGCTTCTGTTTTTTCATGTTTTGGGCTTTTGGACCAGAGGCATGAGGGATCTTAGCTCCCCAACCAGTGATGAAACCCACGACCCCTTGCTTTGGAAGGCGAAGTCTAACTACTGGCTCACCAGGGAAGGAAGCCCTGAAGCTTGTATGCTTCTATCATCAAAGAATGATTCTATGAGGACTCATGACTAATGGGCTACGAGAGATCAGCTACCCCCACCCTCACCCATGGGCTCCGCTGCCCTGAGCCTCTCCTACGCCCCACTTTGCTCCAACCTCCACACAGCAGACAGAACCCACAGCTGAGAGAGAGAGAGAGAGAGAGAGAGAGAGAGAGAGATCTAGGACTGCAGGCCACTCTCCCTGGACTCCTCACACTCTTCCGTTTACCCCACCAACTCTCAGCTTCCTCACCTCTCAGGGAGGGAAATCTGAAACCTCCTAAGGGTTTTGCAAGGCTCCCGAGAGACAGGNCTACCCTCACCCATGGGCTCCGCTGCCCTGAGCCTCTCCTGCGCCCCACTTTGCTCCAACCTCCACACAGCAGACAGAACCCACAGCTGAGAGAGAGAGAGATCTAGGACTGCGGGCCACTCTCCCTGGACTCCTCACACTCTCCCATTTACCCCACCAACTCTCAGCTTCCTCACCTCTCAGGGAGGAAAATCTGAAACCTCCTAAGGGTTTTGTGAGGCTCCCGAGAGACGGGGCAGGTACACAGAGTGTGAGGTGCACAGAGCCGCACAATGTGAGCCATTTTTAGTGTTATTGCTGACTGCGGAGGGTGGCCATGTCTGACGGGGAGGTGGCATGCAGAGAATGCCCAGCTGGAAGGGATGCGGGCCTCAGGGGACTTGCTGGGGCCTGTGATTCGGGACAGTGTGCCTGGAAGCCAGGTGTGTCAATAGGGAGTGTGCCTGAGGCTGTGGACACACACCCCACACACTCAAATGTGTAGGTAGTATGGGCCACCCCACTTTCAGGACCAGCTCTTCCTCTAGCTCAGTGTGGAGCTGGGAAGCAGAAGCAGGAGCAGGGGGCGGATCAGAGCTTGGGGTGGGAGATGGTGAGGGGCTGAGGCGGACCTGCCTTGAGAGCCTGCTGTGGGAATGCCCTCCACTGTTGCTGCCTGGCTGGGTAGAGCCGAGCCCCTGTGCCTTTAAAATTGTTTGACATCTTTGAGATTGGAACCAGAGCTCCCCAGCGGAAGGCCAGCGGTAGCTCTGGAATGCAGTTCTAATAGAAAACTCACTCTGGGTGGATTTCAACCAATACTCCCACTGTCTGTCAGGCTTCAGAGCAAAATCACCTATTATGGTCCTGCAAAAAGCCCCACATTTCCTGGGCTGATCTTGCACCCATGTAGGTTTGTGAGAATCAAGCTGTTTTCCTCTCAGGCTGTGCAGACTTTTCTTCCACCCCAGCTCACTGAGCCACCCTGAGGTTCCTGTTTGGATGTAGGGCTAAAAGCTCAGGGCTGGGGAGCAAGTGCCAGGGTAGGCTGCCTGAGCCTCCTCCTCCTCTAGCCTGGGCGAGCCTTGCCCAAGCACTCAGAGTAGGCGAATGGCAGAGCCTGGACCGGCAGCCAAGTCTCCCCTCTGCTGCTTCCCCCACTCCACTGCCTCCTTCCCAGGACCGTACGTGGGTGCACATTTTGTGTGTTCATGGAATCCAGTTGAACTTGGATGCTCTGGCCCCTCTTCATGGCCAGTCAGCTTCCTGATGGGAAGGTCCCTTTGTCCCACTGTGGGGGTTCCTCATTACAGCCTGAAGCCTCTCCAGCCACATCCCTCCTGGGCCTGGCCCTGCCAATGGTCAAGTCTTCTCTTCAGATGCAGGCCCTGAAGGCAGAGAGAGCAGGGTTGAAACCTGGCTGCTGTTCAGTAGCTGTGTTACTCAGGGCAAGTTATTAGACCTTCCTCATCCTCACTTTCCT
The DNA here is from genome assembly GCA_006410735.1 of Raphicerus campestris. NCBI lineage: Eukaryota > Metazoa > Chordata > Mammalia > Artiodactyla > Bovidae > Raphicerus > Raphicerus campestris. The sequence goes on along the minus strand of SJYW01028899.1, from coordinate 721,056 downwards.
TATCTGTAAAATGGGAATAGGGAATATAAATCTTTCAAGGTGTCAGGAGAATTAAATGAACTAGGCTAAAAATAACAGCCTAGCTCAGGAGTTCTCATAATGTAGGTTGGGGGCCTCAGAAAGGTCCCAAGATCCGCTCAGGGATGTGGGGTCAAAACTATTTTTCTGAAAATATTAACATTTTTTTGGCCCTTTTTACTCTCATTTCCTAGAGTACTGACTCTGTCAGGTAATGGAATGTGTGCTGGGTATTCTTTTTTTTTTTGTCTCTACATGTGGCATGTGGGATCTTAGTTCCTCCACCAGGGATCGAACCCATGCACCCTGCATTAGAAGTGCAGATTTAACCACTGGATCTCTAGGGAAGTCCCTGTGCTGGGTATTCTTTCTTTTAATTGTTCTCAGTTTTAATTTCTGGGATAGTACATGTCAGTAGATATAATACACATCAACAGAAACTCTCTGAGGTCATCAATAATTTTTAAAAGTGTAAAGGGGTCCAGAGGCCAGACACTTTGAGAACTGCAGACCTGGTACAAAAATGGGTGCAGAGATTTTTCTTGTCTCTGGGCTGTCCTCCTCACCCATGTCTCCACTCTTTTGTTCATTTGGTTCCATCTTTTGCACCATCAAGGATGCATTTTATTGTTACTGCTCCAGTCCCAACTTGTACCTTCACATGTGGGAAGATTCTAAGTATTCAGCCTGATGTGTTGGTCATTGTTTCTTTCCTCCTGTTGCTTGAAGCGGTTTATGTAAATACCCATCTGGCTTGCAGCATGACCTCACTGTTGATTTCATCCTGGTAAAAACAGTTTGGACAGTTTAAGAAGACTAAGCAGTGTTACTGAAGGTGAAAGTCAGGCTGAGACCTGTGGGTTTCCTATGGCTAGACAGTAACAGGGACTCCTGGAGATGTGGACATGGCCTTTATATTCAGCCAAAATCTGCTTTGCTTGGTCTTCAGACTTTGGAAGTTCAAACAGTCCAAAGTCTTCTTCAAGATTCTTCATCATCACTGAACTTGAGTGTGATCAGTGATTTTGTGACTGTGTATGTGATTGTATCAGTTGGGGTTTTAGTCAAAATAACAGAAGACGTTCTAGGTATTTTCAATAGGAGGAGGTTAATGCAGGGAATTAGAGGCATTCACAACCTTGGGACAGCAGTGAGAGGAGAAGTCAGAAAGGCCACTTTCAAATCTGGAAGTTCAAAGACCATAAGGAAGTGGTCAGACCATTCTGAGGAGGTCAGACCATTCAGACCATTCAGAATCCAGGAGCACCTAAGTGGGTGATACTCAAGGAGATGCCCCCCACCACATGCAAAACCCCACAGATGGAGCTGCTTATGTGCCTTTCTGCACTGCCTCTGAGACATCAGCCTCTCCTTATTTTCTGTATTCCCTCCAGATGCCAGTCTCGGACAGAGCTACCCAGGCAGTCCGGGAAGTCTTGTTTCCAGGCTCCGCATCCCTGTGGTTTGGGTGACTGCTTAGAAGGTCAGGGAATCAGCAAACAATATCCCTCATGATAGCTTGTGTTCAGTTACTGAGTTGTGTCTGAATCTTTGTGACTCCATGAATCGCAGCCAGTCAGGCTCCTCTGTTCATGGAATTCTCCAGGCAAGAACACTGGAGTGGGTTGCCATTTCCTTCTCTCCAGGTGATCTTCTCTACCCAGGAATTGAACCCAAGTCTCCTGCCTTGGCAAGCAGATTCTTTACCACTGAGCTGTCAGGGAAGCCCCTCCTGACAGCATAATTGGCTGTCAATTGGCAGTAGTTACTTGGCGAAACAGTGTTGGTAGTATGAACAACCATTCAGAAAGATGCACATGTGAGTATTTCCTCTCAAACTTGGATAAGTATTCTAGATGTATACTTGATTTTTTTCTTCCAAAAAATATTCTGTTTATAAATTCTTCATGCCTTCTGAGATTAATTAGAAGCAGAGTGTCAGCTTTGCCACCCACCTTAAAATTTTAGGAGGTGCAAATGAAATGTGAAATCATTTAAGCATGCATGATGAATCATTCCTAATCTAGAAATTAAATAAAGTATATAAAGAGTGTTTGCTATGACCAATGTGTTCACTTGGCAAAATTCTGTTAGCCTTTGACCTGCTTCATTTTGTTCTCCAAGGCCAAATTTGCCTGTTACTCCAGGTGTCTCTTGACTTCCTACTTTTGCATTCCAGTCCCCTTAAAGAAAAAGACATCTTCTTTGGGTGTTAGCTCTAGAAGGTCTTGTAGGTCTTCACAGAACCATTCAACTTCAACTTCTTCAGCGTTACTGGTCAGGGCATAGACTTGGATTACTGTGCTATTGAATGGTTTGTCTTGGAAACGAACAGAGATCATTCTGTCACTTTTGAGATTTCATCCAAGTACAGCATTTTGGACTCTTTTGTTGACTATGATGGCTTCTCCATTTCTTCTAAGGGATTCTTGCCCACAGTAGTAGATATAAATGACCATATAATGGTCATTTTAGTTCACTGATTCCTAAACTGTTGATGTTCACTCTTGCCATCTCCTGTTTGATCACTTTCGATTTGCCTTGATTCATGGACCTTACAATCCAAGTTCTATGCAATATTTCTCTTTACAGCACTGGACTTTACTTCTAACACCAGTCACATCCACAGTTGGGTGTTGTCTGGCTCTGTCTCTTCATTCTTTCTGGAGTTATTTCTCCACTTTTCTCCAGTAGCATACTGGGCACCTAACAACCAGGGAAGTTCATCTTCCAGTGTCGTATCTCTTTGCCGTTTCATACTGTTCTTGGGGTTCTCAAGGCAAGAATACTGAAGTGGTTTGCCAGTCCCTTCTCCAGTGGGCCACATTTTTGTCAGAACTCTCCACAATGACCGGTCCATCTCGGGTTGCCCTACATGGCATGGCTCATAGTTTCATTGAGTTAGACAAGGCTGTGGTCCATGTAATCAGTTTTGTTAGTTTTCTGTGNTTGTCAGAACTCTCCACAATGACCGGTCCATCTCGGGTTGCCCTACATGGCATGACTCATAGTTTCATTGAGTTAGACAAGGCTGTGGTCCATGTAATCAGTTTTGTTAGTTTTCTGTGATTGTGGTTTTCATTCTGTCTGCCCTCTGATGGATAAGGATGAGAGGCTTATGGAAGCTTCCTGATGGGTGAGACTGACTGAGGGGGAAACTGGGTCTTGTTCTGATGGGTGGGGCCGTGTTCAGGAAATCTTTAATCCAATTTCTGTTGATGGATGGGGCTGGGTTTCCTTCCTGTTGTTTGATTGAGGCCAAACTATGGTGGAGGTAATGAAGATAATGGTGCCCTCCTTCAAAAGGTCCCATGCAGGCACTGCTACACTCAATGCCCTTNGTAACTCTGACTCCTGTGCTTCCCTCTTATGAGGTCTTCATGAGTATACTAGTCTCACCCAGATAATCCAGGATAATCATTCCATCTCAAGATTTTAACCTAATCACACATTAAAAGTGTCTTTTGCCATGTAATGTGATATATTCACAGGTTTTGGGTCTTAGAATATAAGCATCTTTAGGGGTCAGTGGCTGAGATGGTTTGGATGGCATCACCAGCTCAAGTGACATGAACTTGGGCAAACTTGGGGAGGTGGGGAGGTACAGGGAGGCTTGGCATGCTGCAGTCCCTGGGGTTGCAGAGTCAGACACAATTTGGTGACCAAAGAACAACAACAAATCTTTGAGGGGTCATTTTTCTGCCCACAACAGTTAAGAAAAATCATAAAATCAGAAGCGCCAAAACTTATGGGGGATTGAGCCCTAACTGCTGTTAAAAACAAGTTATGTCAAGTTTTAGAAAGCATGTAACATTGATTAATTCAAGGTCCAGTGTAAATGAATTCTCTAGAAAGCCTTTCTAACATTTTTACATTAATCGAGTTTTCAACAAAATGATTGATTAAAAAAACCCTCCTTTGGCTGAGTTCTCATCACTCTTAACGATTCTAAGACAAATAATCAAGAGCCAAAAAAACCCAAAAATTGTTTATTGAAAAATGTTTTCCTATATTATATTATCTTGTGTCATAAGANTCAAGGTCCAGTGTAAATGAATTCTCTAGAAAGCCTTTCTAACATTTTTACAGTAATTGAGTTTTCAACAAAATGATTGATTAAAAAAACCCTCCTTTGGCTGAGTTCTCGTCACTCTTAATGATTCTGTTATAAAACAAATAATCAAGAGCCAAAAAAAATCCAAAAATTGTTTATTGAAAAATGTTTTCCTATATTATCTTGTGTCAAAAGAGATATTATGTGTACCAGCTAGAGATACTAGTTGAGAGGTACACATAGAGATATTATGTGTACCAGCTAAGTGTGACACCTACTTAGCAATAGAAATGTGCAGCATAGTAACCACGGGAGCAATCTGAAAACTGATATTGCTGTGTTTTTTTCTTTTTTCCCTTGTAGCATCAGATCAGTTTAAGGGTTTGAAATTTTAATAACTAAAGTAACATTTCCCTTAATAAAATTATAAAATAATTAAAATCTAAAAGTAAAATTTCAGGCTTATTCTTGTATTCTCAAAGTTATTCTATAATCATGATATTTGACTGATGTTGAATATTTAACACTTGGCCTTTCAGTTTCAACTAAAATGTAGATTTTGTGTACTCTTGCTCATGTGCTCAGTCATGTCCAATCTTCGCAGCCTCCATGGACTGTAGCCTGTCAGATTCCTCTGCCTATAGAATTTTCCAGGCAAGAATACTGGAGTGGGGCACCATTTCCTTCTCCAGGGGATCTTCCCTGACCCAGGGATTGAACCAAGTCTCTTGTGTCTCCTGCATTGGCAGGTGGATTCTTTACCACTAGTGACATCTGGGAAGCCCTCTTGCTAACCTTTCCCCAAAACAATATAGAGTATGAATAGAGAGATACAATGTTTTTTAACACACTTTAACTTATTAGAAAATGTCTTTCCTTACCCAGTTTTTGGTCATTTGTGGCTGGGTATCTTGACTCTCTCACGCTCAGCCAGGACAGAGGTATTAACATACTTGTAGTCACAACATCTATTTCTGTGGTTTAAAAAGTTTTCTTTCATTTTTCACTCAATTGAATTTCATCATTTTCTTTTTTTGTCTTTGTGATGTTCCAGGCTAATAACCTCCTGGGAGGCAACTAAAAGGATTTCAAACTTGGATAGCAGCTTTCCAGTGATCAGCACAGAGCAAGCATCACTAGTTTTCATGTGTTCGGCTGCTTGACCCTGGCCCAGCAGGGGCTGCTTACTGTCCAAACTTAGGGCTGCTGGTCCCAGCCCCCACCTCCCAAGAGTGCTCGGTGAAGGTCNCTGGCCCAGCAGGGCCTGCTTACTGTCCAGGCTTAGGGCTGCTGGTCCCAGCCCCCACCTCCCAAGAGTGCTTGGTGAAGGTTTCTCGTGGAGGCAGCCTAGAGTCTCCACAGAGGGACTTTTCACCCTCATTTCCTCTAGAAAATGCTGTCACTTCCACTTGTATTTTTTTTTCTCCAAATATTTAATTATTTGACTGCCCAGGTCTTAGTTGGGGATTGTGGGCTCTTCATTGCAACATGTGGGATCTAGTTCCCTGACCACGGACTGAACCTAGGTTCCCTGCACTGGAAGCAGGGAGGCCCAGCCACTGAACAGTCAAGGAAGCCCCATCCTTCACTTACCTTTAACCAGCTAAATACGGTGCTACACTTGGAGACAGGCACCATCTTCCTGACTCGGTTGGCTGGTGTTTTGGTGCCTTCACAGACTGGTGACCTGGACAGCTGGCCCAGTATTCCATCCAGCTCTGTTAAGAATAAAAACTTTGGTGTCTGATAGGCTTTTTAAAAAACAAACAAACAGAAAAAACACTGACGATAACTTGTGGATAGCCCTTCTTCCTCATGATACCCAGCTGGGGACAACTTCCCCATCTGCTTCTTCCCAATCTTGACCTTTTCTCAGGAAAGTTGAGGCCTTAGTGGGGGCCAAAAAGTCCACAGTGAGAGACTCCCTTAGGGTTTCAAAAGGCTTTCTGGTCCCATCACCCAGAGCAGAACATGGCACTAATTAAAGATGATTTGGATCCATTTAAATGATTAAAGGGACCCTGCACTGATTTGCACCCAGTAGGAAAGGCTGTGCAATAGGAGTGGCTCTGGTGGTTCATCTGTGAGCTGGGTCAGAGTGAGGACTCCATCAGGGAAGGGATGAAAGACACTGTTGATCTGTGGATGGGATCGGAGGTGAGGGGGAAGGAATTGGGGTTGGAGACATGTCGCAAGAGGTAAGCCGACTTACTTCACTTTGTGTGGCAGAATCTAGGTCTATCCACATCACTACAGATGACTCCGTTTCGCTCCTTTTTACGGCTGAGTGGTATTCCATTGTATACATGTATCACATCTTTATTCATTCATCTGTCACTGGCGTTCTAGGTTGCTTCCATGTCCCGGCTATTGTAAACAGTGTTGCAGTGAACATTGGGGTGTGTGTATCTTTTCTGTATGACAGTTTTCTCAGGGCATATGCTCAGAAGCAGGGCAGGTTGCAAATGTAGAGAATGGACATGTAGGCACAGCAGGGGAAGAGGAGGGTGAGACAAACCGGGAGAGTACAGCAGACTATACACTCTACCATGTGTAAAACGGGTAACTAGCGGGAAGCTGCTTTACAGAAGGAGGAGCTCAGCTCTGTGCTCCGTGATGACCTAGAGGGGACTGATGGAGGGGTGAGGGGAGAGTCAAGTGGGAGGGGATGTATGTGTCCATACAACTGATTCACTTTGCTGTGCAGTAGAAACTAACACCACTTTGTAAAGCAATTATACGCCAATGAAAAACAGGAGCAAGCAGAGACCACAGGACTGCTGCTGTAGTCTGCTTGGGCTGCTGAACAAAGCAGCGCAGACTAAGGGGCTTCGAGCATAAGTATACTGTCTCACAGTTCTGGAGGCCAGTATGTCAAGACCAAGCTTCAGTAGAGTTGGTCCCTTCTGGGAGCGGGGAGGGAAGCATCTGTTCCAGGTCTCCTTCCTTGGCTTGTAGGTGACTGTCTTCCCTCTATGTGTCCCTGTGTCCACATTTCCTCTTTTTACAGTAACACCAGTTATATTGGATTAGGGACCACCCTCATGACCTCACTGCAACTTGAATCATTCTATAAAGACCCCATTTCCAAATAAGGTCATATTCTGAGGTACCGGGGGTGGGTGTTGAGACTTCAACATATGAATTTGGGGGAACATAATTCTGCTCATAACAGGGTCATGCTGAAGTGTGATGGTGTCACGATCTCAATATGAAAGTACTCTGCACAGACATAAACTCAGACACAGCACGTGAAGTCAACCGGGTGTTCATTTCTGGGTGACCACACTTAAGTTGACTTTTGATTATCATGCCTCTTCATAGTTCTACATTTTTTAACTTGAAAATATATTCATGTATAACTGGGTGAATACTCTGACAAATAAACATTAGTGGGGGTGGAGAGAAGAATAAAAACTGCCAAGTTCCGACGGCCTGCACTCAGATACTGGCTCTTTCACTCTGCGGCTGTGTACCCTTGGGTCAGATAACTAAGCTCTATGTGCCTTTGTGCCCTCATCCAGAAAATGGGAAAAGGAAGTAATACATAACAGAGCTATATGAAGATTCCATAAGTTAATATGCATAAGGTTCTTTCAACAGAAATAATAAAACATAAGCTGTTATTCATTTATTGCACTATTTTTGAGCTCCTGTTTGTACTACACAAGGTGCCAAAGACAGACAAGTATACAGATAGTATCATGATGGTTAATACAAACTAAACTCTTTCTAGGCCTTTATGTCATAGAGCATTTAATTTTCACCATAATTCTCCGATGCAGTTCCCATTTCTAGTTCTCTCTTCTAAGTGGGGAAATCAAAGCACAAGGAATATTAAGCAGCAGAGCAGGACCTGAACAGACAGCCTGATTTTTAACCACTTTGTTGCCACTTTCCAAATGCATGCTATAATGGGCTATAGGAGGCCTAAGGTGACTGAAGCCTGTCCCAGGCATTACAATTCATGGCACGTAAGCTATTTAGGAAGAAGGGACACTTACCACTTAAAAGACAGTACTTCAATACCAGGATCAGGGCACACCTGCCAGCTTGGCTCTACCAAATGCAAGGATGCTTTACCCAAGGATGCAGATCTGGAGTGTGGGGTCTGCTGGCTTCATGTGTATCTCCTGCCTTGATTTTCCTTTCCTTAATACAATGATACTAACATCGTTTGTGTCAAGATCCACGTCCACCCTCTTATTTTACTCTCAAAAGAAGCCTGTGACTCCAGAGAATGAAAGCTCAGAGGGGTTTTCACAACCTGCCCAAGATGACTCAGAGGAGGGCATAGAGCTGTCATGAGTCAGGTCTCCTGACTCCTGGCCCACAGCTGCTCTTTCACTGGGCCCCGCAGCCTCCGCAGATTGCGCGCGCAGAGGGCTTCTCCCCTGGACAGAAGGGCGCTCATGTGGCCCGGGAGCCTCTCCCCTGCCCCGCCTGCTCTCAGAGGGCAGGGTCCTCTGCTCCCCAGCAGAGGACACAGTGCCTGGTGTTAATATTCACACATTAATGGGGGGATGGGGCTAGAAGGGACCTGGAGATAGCCTTTGTGTTTGAGTTCTTAAAGCACCAGACCCCTTTTCCAAGTGGAAATACACATGGAAACCCAACACGAAAGCAGATAAAAGCAGCTCCATAGAAGCAGGTACAGGGTCCTGACTTCCAGCGTTCCCTTCACACATTCCTGCAGAAGAGGCTCCTGGGAACCCTCTGAAAATCCTGGACTCCAAGAAAATTTAGTGTGAAAACCACCAATCTAGGGATTTCCCTGGTGGTTCAGTGGCTAAAACTCTGTGTTCCCAGNGACTTCCAGCGTTCCCTTCACACATTCCTGCAGAAGAGGCTCCTGGGAACCCTCTGAAAATCCTGGACTCCAAGAAAATTTAGTGTGAAAACCACCAATCTAGGGATTTCCCTGGTGGTTCAGTGGCTAAAACTCTGCGTTCCCAATGGGGGGGCCTGGGTTCGATCCCTGGTCAGGGAATCAGATCCCACATGCCACAGTTAAAGATCCCACGTGCCCACAATGAAGAATGAAGATCTAAACTAAGACCCGGCACAGCCAAATTAAAAAAAAAAAATTGTTTTTCAAGAAAACTGCCAATCTAGTCCAACTGCACCCCCTTTCCCACCTCTGATCACTTGGAAGGCTGAGATTTACTGAGGGGAGGTGAGTTACACATGGACCCAAGAGCCAGGATATGAAGACAGGTCCCCTGACCCCATTCCACTTCCCAGCACCCCAGTTTCCTAGCTACACAGCCAGTGTTCAGTGTGTTCACACAGAGGGGATGCAGGCGTGGAGGATGGAGTTTCTTTGTTTTGGTTTTTCAATGATGAGAAAAACCGTGGGCTTCTTGATTTGGAAAGGCCACTTGCCCTGGAATCAGACGGAACTGGGTCTGAATGCCACTTCTACCCTTTAGCAGATAAAGATATTGCATGCACCTCAGCATCTTTCTCTACCAAATGGAGCCAATACAACTCACGCTGCAGAACTGCTGAGTGGTAACGAGGCAGTGGACGCGATCCGGTCTAGCAACGACTGGCACAAGGGTTCTGAAGAAACATTTACTGCTTCCATCTAGGAACCAAAGAGTTGGTATTCAAAAAGCACAGACTCCATCTGTGAGAACTGAAGAAGTGTCAGTAAAGAAACAGTCAAAATTACAGAAATAATGAAGAAAGCCCAATATGTTAAAATCCAGATTTGCAAACCAAATAAAGATAAACGATTCTTCTTGCAGGATTCTCCTATTTCTAAAACAAAACAAACAAAACTCCAAAACATGCACAGGAATTCCCTTTAAATTATGAAGTAGCAATTTTACTTATCCAGTCTTCAGGAATGTATTTATCACATAAAAGCAAATTCAAGACAGCTTGGACAGCTCCCGCTCAGAACTGCCCAGGGTCTGAATTCCCATAAAGGGAGGAGGAATTTGCTTCTTAAATAAGAGTTAACCATAAGCCTTTGAGATTAAAAAAAAAATGCCCCTTGGATATTCTCAGCATAAATGTTTTGATCTCACGGTCACAAAGAAAATGCCATAAAGGGAAGTGTTTCAAGAAGACCACAGGAGTGTAATTCACAAGAGGAATCTTCTCACTGGAGGTTCATCGCATGTTTCTCTTTATCAAAACTGTTGCTTGGCTCAGTGGCCTTGAGCCAGCTAGGTGATTTCTCTGAGCCTCAGTCTCTGAGTCTATGATCAGGGCTTGGAGACGGGGGCTAGTCTACATGTCAGACAACAGGCCTGCATTAGGCCTTGCCCTGAAAGGCCAGCTTCCTTCNAGTGGGGGCCAAAAAGTCCACAGTGAGAGACTCCCTTAGGGTTTCAAAAGGCTTTCTGGTCCCATCACCCAGAGCAGAACATGGCACTAATTAAAGATGATTTGGATCCATTTAAATGATTAAAGGGACCCTGCACTGATTTGCACCCAGTAGGAAAGGCTGTGCAATAGGAGTGGCTCTGGTGGTTCATCTGTGAGCTGGGTCAGAGTGAGGACTCCATCAGGGAAGGGATGAAAGACACTGTTGATCTGTGGATGGGATCGGAGGTGAGGGGGAAGGAATTGGGGTTGGAGACATGTCGCAAGAGGTAAGCCGACTTACTTCACTTTGTGTGGCAGAATCTAGGTCTATCCACATCACTACAGATGACTCCGTTTCGCTCCTTTTTATGGCTGAGTGGTATTCCATTGTATACATGTATCACATCTTTATTCATTCATCTGTCACTGGCGTTCTAGGTTGCTTCCATGTCCCGGCTATTGTAAACAGTGTTGCAGTGAACATTGGGGTGTGTGTATCTTTTCTGTATGACAGTTTTCTCAGGGCATATGCTCAGAAGCAGGGCAGGTTGCAAATGTAGAGAATGGACATGTAGGCACAGCAGGGGAAGAGGAGGGTGAGACAAACCGGGAGAGTACAGCAGACTATACACTCTACCATGTGTAAAACGGGTAACTAGCGGGAAGCTGCTTTACAGAAGGAGGAGCTCAGCTCTGTGCTCCGTGATGACCTAGAGGGGACTGATGGAGGGGTGAGGGGAGAGTCAAGTGGGAGGGGATGTATGTGTCCATACAACTGATTCACTTTGCTGTGCAGTAGAAACTAACACCACTTTGTAAAGCAATTATACGCCAATGAAAAACAGGAGCAAGCAGAGACCACAGGACTGCTGCTGTAGTCTGCTTGGGCTGCTGAACAAAGCAGCGCAGACTAAGGGGCTTCGAGCATAAGTATACTGTCTCACAGTTCTGGAGGCCAGTATGTCAAGACCAAGCTTCAGTAGAGTTGGTCCCTTCTGGGAGCGGGGAGGGAAGCATCTGTTCCAGGTCTCCTTCCTTGGCTTGTAGGTGACTGTCTTCCCTCTATGTGTCCCTGTGTCCACATTTCCTCTTTTTACAGTAACACCAGTTATATTGGATTAGGGACCACCCTCATGACCTCACTGCAACTTGAATCATTCTATAAAGACCCCATTTCCAAATAAGGTCATATTCTGAGGTACCGGGGGTGGGTGTTGAGACTTCAACATATGAATTTGGGGGAACATAATTCTGCTCATAACAGGGTCATGCTGAAGTGTGATGGTGTCACGATCTCAATATGAAAGTACTCTGCACAGACATAAACTCAGACACAGCACGTGAAGTCAACCGGGTGTTCATTTCTGGGTGACCACACTTAAGTTGACTTTTGATTATCATGCCTCTTCATAGTTCTACATTTTTTAACTTGAAAATATATTCATGTATAACTGGGTGAATACTCTGACAAATAAACATTAGTGGGGGTGGAGAGAAGAATAAAAACTGCCAAGTTCCGACGGCCTGCACTCAGATACTGGCTCTTTCACTCTGCGGCTGTGTACCCTTGGGTCAGATAACTAAGCTCTATGTGCCTTTGTGCCCTCATCCAGAAAATGGGAAAAGGAAGTAATACATAACAGAGCTATATGAAGATTCCATAAGTTAATATGCATAAGGTTCTTTCAACAGAAATAATAAAACATAAGCTGTTATTCATTTATTGCACTATTTTTGAGCTCCTGTTTGTACTACACAAGGTGCCAAAGACAGACAAGTATACAGATAGTATCATGATGGTTAATACAAACTAAACTCTTTCTAGGCCTTTATGTCATAGAGCATTTAATTTTCACCATAATTCTCCGATGCAGTTCCCATTTCTAGTTCTCTCTTCTAAGTGGGGAAATCAAAGCACAAGGAATATTAAGCAGCAGAGCAGGACCTGAACAGACAGCCTGATTTTTAACCACTTTGTTGCCACTTTCCAAATGCATGCTATAATGGGCTATAGGAGGCCTAAGGTGACTGAAGCCTGTCCCAGGCATTACAATTCATGGCACGTAAGCTATTTAGGAAGAAGGGACACTTACCACTTAAAAGACAGTACTTCAATACCAGGATCAGGGCACACCTGCCAGCTTGGCTCTACCAAATTCAAGGATGCTTTACCCAAGGATGCAGATCTGGAGTGTGGGGTCTGCTGGCTTCATGTGTATCTCCTGCCTTGATTTTCCTTTCCTTAATACAATGATACTAACATCGTTTGTGTCAAGATCCACGTCCACCCTCTTATTTTACTCTCAAAAGAAGCCTGTGACTCCAGAGAATGAAAGCTCAGAGGGGTTTTCACAACCTGCCCAAGATGACTCAGAGGAGGGCATAGAGCTGTCATGAGTCAGGTCTCCTGACTCCTGGCCCACAGCTGCTCTTTCACTGGGCCCCGCAGCCTCCGCAGATTGCGTGCGCAGAGGGCTTCTCCCCTGGACAGAAGGGCGCTCATGTGGCCCGGGAGCCTCTCCCCTGCCCCGCCTGCTCTCAGAGGGCAGGGTCCTCTGCTCCCCAGCAGAGGACACAGTGCCTGGTGTTAATATTCACACATTAATGGGGGGATGGGGCTAGAAGGGACCTGGAGATAGCCTTTGTGTTTGAGTTCTTAAAGCACCAGACCCCTTTTCCAAGTGGAAATACACATGGAAACCCAACACGAAAGCAGATAAAAGCAGCTCCATAGAAGCAGGTACAGGGTCCTGACTTCCAGCGTTCCCTTCACACATTCCTGCAGAAGAGGCTCCTGGGAACCCTCTGAAAATCCTGGACTCCAAGAAAATTTAGTGTGAAAACCACCAATCTAGGGATTTCCCTGGTGGTTCAGTGGCTAAAACTCTGCGTTCCCAATGGGGGGGCCTGGGTTCGATCCCTGGTCAGGGAATCAGATCCCACATGCCACAGTTAAAGATCCCACGTGCCCACAATGAAGAATGAAGATCTAAACTAAGACCCGGCACAGCCAAATTAAAAAAAAAAAATTGTTTTTCAAGAAAACTGCCAATCTAGTCCAACTGCACCCCCTTTCCCACCTCTGATCACTTGGAAGGCTGAGATTTACTGAGGGGAGGTGAGTTACACATGGACCCAAGAGCCAGGATATGAAGACAGGTCCCCTGACCCCATTCCACTTCCCAGCACCCCAGTTTCCTAGCTACACAGCCAGTGTTCAGTGTGTTCACACAGAGGGGATGCAGGCGTGGAGGATGGAGTTTCTTTGTTTTGGTTTTTCAATGATGAGAAAAACCGTGGGCTTCTTGATTTGGAAAGGCCACTTGCCCTGGAATCAGACGGAACTGGGTCTGAATGCCACTTCTACCCTTTAGCAGATAAAGATATTGCATGCACCTCAGCATCTTTCTCTACCAAATGGAGCCAATACAACTCACGCTGCAGAACTGCTGAGTGGTAACAAGGCAGTGGACGCGATCCGGTCTAGCAACGACTGGCACAAGGGTTCTGAAGAAACATTTACTGCTTCCATCTAGGAACCAAAGAGTTGGTATTCAAAAAGCACAGACTCCATCTGTGAGAACTGAAGAAGTGTCAGTAAAGAAACAGTCAAAATTACAGAAATAATGAAGAAAGCCCAATATGTTAAAATCCAGATTTGCAAACCAAATAAAGATAAACGATTCTTCTTGCAGGATTCTCCTATTTCTAAAACAAAACAAACAAAACTCCAAAACATGCACAGGAATTCCCTTTAAATTATGAAGTAGCAATTTTACTTATCCAGTCTTCAGGAATGTATTTATCACATAAAAGCAAATTCAAGACAGCTTGGACAGCTCCCGCTCAGAACTGCCCAGGGTCTGAATTCCCATAAAGGGAGGAGGAATTTGCTTCTTAAATAAGAGTTAACCATAAGCCTTTGAGATTAAAAAAAAAATGCCCCTTGGATATTCTCAGCATAAATGTTTTGATCTCACGGTCACAAAGAAAATGCCATAAAGGGAAGTGTTTCAAGAAGACCACAGGAGTGTAATTCACAAGAGGAATCTTCTCACTGGAGGTTCATCGCATGTTTCTCTTTATCAAAACTGTTGCTTGGCTCAGTGGCCTTGAGCCAGCTAGGTGATTTCTCTGAGCCTCAGTCTCTGAGTCTATGATCAGGGCTTGGAGACGGGGGCTAGTCTACATGTCAGACAACAGGCCTGCATTAGGCCTTGCCCTGAAAGGCCAGCTTCCTTCCCTGAGGCGGTCACAGCAAAAGATCTGGCTACCACTACTGTTGCCATTTCTGTGCTCTCAGTAAAACACTTGTTATTGACTTTGACATGAAACAGTCTTCTGAGCTGATGCCTGGAGCTGGAGTTTGACCCACAGTGGACTGGGGAAAGGCTTTGCTTTGAGGGACACCAGGCTTAGCCGGATGCGGATGGGAATGAGGCCAGCAGAGGTACCATGCTGTCTGCGTGGACAACAGCTTTCAGCCCACCTGGAACAGACGTCTGTGTACTGGTGAGTGGATGACTCCTGCAGGGCTGAGTTCTCATCGTTGGCTGCAGGTCAGACTCAACAAGAAAGCCTTTAAAAAAATATTGATGCTCAGTACCCACCTCGGACAAACTGAATCTGAGTCCTCGGGGTGTGGTCACGTAGCCCTGCTGATTCCAGGCCATCATCATGGAACCAAACTCCCCTTTTGTGACCTTCCTTGGCTCAGGGGAGTCCAAACCACTGCCAGGTTTAGGCAGTAGCAGTGGAGCCTCCTGCCCCATTCCTTGGACATGCTGGGACTTTTTCATTGTATTTCAGCCTCATAAACACTTGTGCCTGCAAGATAGTAGATGAGCAGCCAGTATTTTGCGAAAAAATTTTAACAAGGACATTCGGGCTCAGGGAGATAAGGAAGCTCGCCTAAGCTCACATGGTTGCAAAACGAAGAAAACAGGATTCGGGGGCAGTTCACTTGCCTCTGAAGCTACACACCTGTGTTGGCAAATTGTAGCCTGTGGGCCAAATTCAGCTTGCTGTTTACTTTTATACAGTCGGGGAGCCCAAAAATGGCCTTTACGTTTTGAAAAGACGAAAAAAAAAAAAAAAAAAAAAGTCGATGCAACAACAGATGCTACGTGTGGCCTGTCAAGCCTAAATATCCACCATCTGGCCCCATGGTAGAAGTTTGCCAGCCCCTGATTAAGACAGTGACAGACGCCTGCTTCTGAGCTCACACTGGGATGGCTGAGGAGATGACCCTCGATGAGGTGTCCCTCCAAAGCCTCACTGTCACAAACAGCCTTCACAGCGGTTCTGACCCTTATATGACTAAGGTCTTCAAAGGCTCTTGCAATCCTTGTTCTCCTAGCTTGGCATGAAGGTGATGCCCGCTCGTTTGGATGCACCAGAGTTTGCCAGAGCATCCCAGAGAGTTAAGGGCTTTGCAGTGTAGCCTGCTTTTCATCAAAGGCCTCGCTTCACATGCCGGGGCTGAGCCCAGAGGCTGGTCCGCCATAAATCAAAAGCCAGAACAATGACTGACCCCATCTGCTGTTTTAGTCCCTCTTATTTGATCCTCGAAAAATCCTGTGAGATGGAAGAGAGGGTATTATCCTAACTTGAAAAATTTTAGATGATGCAACTATAGCTCAGAGAATATAGAGGTGAATATGCACACAAAGTGGTGGGCCACAATTTGAACCTGGTGGTCTTTTAATGTGAATTATCATGCTCTTCTAGGTTACAGCAGCCTTGGGAGAGCAGTGGTCATTAGCTCAAGTATCCAAAACTTGGGAGTTAGGAAAAAGAAAAACTGCATGGAGACACACTAGAGGCTTATCGAGTTTTCTAGGCATATATTCCTTTGTTTTGACCTTCTATTTACCAGTTGACTGAAGCACTGGATTACTTCAAACGGATGTGAAATCATAGGAGACTGACANATGGAGACACACTAGAGGCTTATCGAGTTTTCTAGGCATATATTCCTTTGTTTTGACCTTCTATTTACCAGTTGACTGAAGCACTGGATTACTTCAAACGGATGTGAAATCGTAGGAGACTGACAGTATTGATAGTTAATTCTTGTCTTACAGAGGCACCATGATTTTGTCTGGAAGAATAGATTACAACCCAATGGTTATAGTTTTGCTGCCTTATAAAATTAATAATAATAGCCCACATACTTTATTCCTTGCCATTCTGCTGGTTCCTTCATGAATGAGTTCAATAAATCCTTGATGTATGTTGACTCTATATTTGTATAAGATTCATGCTTTTTAGCTTTTATTTTAAAATTATATTTTGACACACTCATTCATGGATAAAAATAGAGACCTCCAATATCAAATCTACCAAGATGCAGTGATCATGCTGGGTGTTCAGAGTCTTCTCTCTGGGTGTATTCACTTACCGAGAGGGCAGAAAACCTTTGGAAAGGTTTGTTTTGCAAACAAAGTGGTTCCAAGAAGTCAAGGGACGTTCCCAGGATCATTCAGCTAGAGCCAGAACCCAAATCCCATGACTCCCAGGCCACATTCTGTCCCCTACACAAAGCCCAGGAGCCAGACACTGAATCTGTGTTAAAAATGGCTCAGCCTCCTGCCTGTCTCATTCTCCCTATAACTTTCCTTCCCAAGGAAGCGTCTTCCTCCTGCTGCTACTCCTGCTTCTATATTTCAACTTGACTTTCACTGGGGGACCAGAGGAAAAAGCCAGAGCCTGAGCAAACACCACCAGGTAGATGATGGCACCACGCAGACCCAGGTGCAGGAATAGAGGCCGAACTGTCTCGCTCCCTCCAATTTCCACTCCCCTGGGGTCCTCAGCTCTATGCTTGTGCCTCCAGACAAAATAGTTCAGGATTCCTTTGCCAAATGATGAACAGAGAAAACAAACCCACGCCATACCACATAACCCTGCATACCAGACATTCCTCGGATGGTTTGCTTTGTAGGTGATTGGCCACAGACGGCACCACCTTACCAGTGGCAGATGTCCGAGTGAGCAGGCATGGAGACTGGGGGTGGAGGAAGTGGAGGACCTGTGCTCCTGATGCTCGTCCCAGAGCCAAGAAATGGGACTGAGACCTCTGCTCCTCACATGCACATCCATCATTACTTCCTATTCCCACTAAGCCAGCCATAAGCTGGAGTCCAGGCATGGCCAACATCACCATTTAGAGGTGAGTCCCAGGTTAAGAGTCATTCAAATATTTACTGAAGACCTGCCATGAGTCTAGCGCCATATTAGGCTCACAGGTGGGTACTTGGTTTAATGCTCGAAAGTGGAAGAGATGGGATTTTCTTGGGACACATTCTCAAGATTGCATTTATGTAGGCATGAGGCAAAAAGAAAACTTACTGAATGCCTACTCTGTGACTAGATGCTTGCTGGCCTTTCCCCACATGACTGCAGCCTGGGATCAATTACACTGTGTTGGCAACTCAGGCTGACTTAACATGGCAGGAATATATGTGGTTAGGGACTGGGATGTATGAAAGAATTAGTTAGACATGTTGATCAACAATGTCACCAAATACCCGGATTCTTTGATTATTTTTGCCATCCTTGGTGAAGGCTCCATCCCCAGGCTGGTTTTACTTGTGGTCAGAAGAGGCTTCTTGATCCCACACTGATGTGGGGTGGGGAGGCTGATGCCCCAGCAGACACTTCTTCCCAGTTCCTTGGCCAAATCAGGTTTTAGTTTATCTGAGAACCAGTCACCATTGGGAAGAATGGTGCTGTCATTGTATTGCAAGAAGGGAGAGCCCTTCCGGGGTCTGAGAGCAGGTTCTTGTCTAACATTCAAAAATGAACTGTCCAAAGAGACACATGTGCTGACCAAGTAAGAGGCTTTGTTGGGAAGGGGTGCCTGGGTGGAG
The DNA here is from genome assembly GCA_006410735.1 of Raphicerus campestris. Taxonomy (NCBI): domain Eukaryota; kingdom Metazoa; phylum Chordata; class Mammalia; order Artiodactyla; family Bovidae; genus Raphicerus; species Raphicerus campestris. The sequence continues at coordinate 702,789 of SJYW01028899.1, read as the reverse complement.
AGTGCAGGGTAAGAGAACCCAGGAGAACGTCTCTGCCACATGGCCCTTGAGTTTTATGGTAATGGGGTTAGTTTCCAGCTTGTCTCTGGCCAGTTACTATGACTCAGGGTTCTTCCTAGTGGCACGTGCATCGCTCAGCCAAGATGGATTCCAATGAGAAGGCTTCTAGGAGGCTGACAGGACAAATTGACTGGAGTCTTCTCCCTCCTTTTGACCTTTCCTGTATTCTTCCAGTTGGTGGTAGCTTGGTAGTTGTGCATTCCTCACCAGGACTTCCTGATGTGAGATAACTCATGCATATGAGATACCTCATTGCGCCTGGCCAGGGTGGGCAGTTTCAGCCAGTGTTTTCCCCAACATTTGGACTAATCAGGCCAGCTGTAGACTTGCTGGTCAACTCTCTCAAATTGCTGCTGCGGCTCCGCAGGATAAGCAGATGTTGGGAGGTGAAGTAGTGTTCAGTCCATATCCCCACAGGCTTGGAAGGAAGTGACTTGCTGAAAGTCACGTCCCTCTTAAGTCCAAAGCCCCCCATGTGTGCTCTTTTCACCTTACCGTGCTGCCTTATGAGGCGAGAGAAAGGAAGGAAGAGGGGTTGGAGAGTCAAATTTCAGGTGCCCTTCAGCTGCAAGGGGAAACTCTGGGTTTATTAAAGAAACCTCCAGCTCAGCCTTTCCCTTTTTTCCAGATGGCCTCCACATTCCACTGGGATTTGGGCCATGAGCACCATTTTACAGCCATCAGCTCACAGCATCTGAGGTGTTTTCAATATTTTATTAACAACTCCCTACTGGCTAGAGCCCATCTTCTGGATTTTTCTGAACGATGGTGTTACCAGGAGGTTTCAGGATATATAGTATCAAGTTGTGCTTCCTTGCAGCTGTCTTAGGAAGGGAATCCCAGGAAAGCAATTTTCTGAGGAATTATTTTAGCAAAAGTGTTGCCCTGTGGCATGGTGGGGCCCCATGAGGGTGTGGGAAGGGAAGGAACAGCTGTGGTGTATGGTGATTGGATTTTTTTTCTTCCCTATTCAAGTTCAAATCCAAGCTGGAGTCCAAGACAGCTGATCCCCCAGGTCATAAACAGTGGTTGAAAACGGCATGGTCTAACGATCACCCGGGCAATCAATCTTCATTGAATTTCTCATGCATCCACAGCTCAGTTTTAGGTGCTGGAAAAGCTACATGTGACAAGATATAATCCCTGCCTGTGACCTAGATGAGGCTGCTGCACAGACGAAATATTACCTAGTAACACTAGACAGAGCACCAGCCACGTGTGCTAAGGAGGCAGGGGGGACGAAACAGTAATTCCACTGGGATTTTAGGGCAGGGTTTCCCAAGGCATGATCCTTAGAACATCTGTCCCTCAGAATATTCTAGAATAAAAAGAAAGTGCTTCAAGGCAAAAACAAAACAAAACAAAACAAAAAAACCCACCTGGGGCAAAACCATGTGTCAAATGCCCCTTTTGGAGGTAGCCAATGTATTGGTTGGTCACAGTTTGTTGAGGGTTTCTGAACGAACTTTTTGGCCAGCCCAATATATGCATTTCTTACAGGCCCCAAGAGAGAATGTCTTATAGAGAATTAAGACATTTGTTTGTCTAAATTTAATACAATGATTCTTACATTTATTTGCCCACAAAATGTCCTCTTGTTTTCCTGAAGGAAAACAGGAATGTTCTATTAGTGTCCCATGGAACCACACTGCCCCCAGTGGTCACAACCTGCCATGACACCTAACAAAGAAGATACAATCTTGGGTGCTGAGGGCTTTCCTCCCAGGAAGCCAGAACAGCCTCAGTGGCAGGAGGGCTTTCGCAGGAGCCATCTAATCTGCAGACAGGGGACCCTCTAGGATGCAAACCGAGAATGGGCTCCATGGTGCACAAACATCCCACGCATCAGGTGAGCTCACGGTGAGCTGGCAGACAAAGGGCGAGCGTGAAGATTGTGGCCCCAAGGCAGGGTGCAGCCAGCCTGAAGGCTTTGCTGCGTCTCTCTTCTGCTTCTCTGTCTTCTCCTTCCTTTCGGATGAAGCTCTGATTCCACAGAGCACACCTCTGCCCCAATTCATCTCCCTAGCTCCCGGCCTCTCTGCGATACTCTTTCCACCTGCTCCTTCCTGCCTGCAGACCTAGGCCCCCAATGTCCTCCCTGCTCCTGGCAGCTAGCCGCAGCCCACCTGTTTTCCATCAACTGTGGGCCTCCTCTGCTGGCCTCCTCCCTAGCCCACACTGCTGCTCGTGCCCTGATGCCTCGCACCCTCCCAGCCCTCAGCCCGACAGAAGGCAACTTGCACTATTCTCAGTTCCCTTGCAGGAGACTGCATTCTTCAGGAAGGTTTAAGATCTTTGAAGGGTACAACTGCGCCTTGTAGTCTCTTCCCACTTTCATCTTCCCTCATGCCCATGGGGTCCGGTCTGCCTCTTCCTTCCTGCTTCTCCGTGAATGCCCCTACAGTATCGGGGTGCTAGGACCACAGAACTAGGGGCCCGGCTCAGGTGCCTTCTCACCCTGGCCTGCCACAATTACAACATGGCCCACCTCTCAGAGAACCCAGAAAGAACTTCAACATTCAGTTCTGGCCTTTACTGACCAGGATTCGCTTTCTAAAAAGTAAGTTCTAGAGTCTCTGAAGAGAGAGGCCCAAGAGGACAGGAAGCTCCTAATGATGGCCTATATACCCAGGCTTGTTGTTGAGGCCTGTACCCATCCTCCACCCCATACGCCCAACACACACACAAGTTGCCAGACCCACTGGGCACTTCTGCCTCCAGGCACTGATGGCTTCTTGCTTTGGGATATTCAAGGAGCAAACCTGCTGGAATCCTGCCCTGCTTAGGGTGGAGAGTGTTCAAACAAAAACATGGTCAAATTGCTCTGAACCACAGGGTTACTCTTGAGCACTGGTGGTTTAGATTCAGGAGAGAATTGTAATCTGAGAGAAAAAGACCCCCAAACAGGATTTTTGAGACACCAGGTAAGAGGAGAGCCCAGCCAGGCTTGTGGTAACCTGTACAGTGAAAAAGAAAAGCTCCTTAGCCGGGCACCCATTCAGTGCCCCTCATACAGACGCAGACTCACCACTGACGCCTGTGGTCCCTACTGTCCCCGCAACCCCCCACCCTGCCTGTCCAGCAGCCCCTCTTGATGTCCTAGGCTCTACCACAGGACATGTGGCTCCCGCTGCTCCAAGGTCTTTCTCTTTCTCTCTGCCTAATTTCCATCCAATCTGCCAGGCTCAGATAGCTTCTCCAACTCTTAGCTAAAAATGAGCTTTGGAAACAAATGGGAATTTCAGCTTCTGCTTGGCCACTGACTAGCTGTGTGATCTTAACACCGTGGTTGGGAGATCCCAGTTCTGTTGGCTGTGTGGCCTTAGGCAAGTTACCTAACCTCTCTGGGCCTCAGTCTTATCTATGTCTGTGTGTGCGCTCAGTCCCGTCTGACTCTTTGTGACCCCATGGACTGTAGCCCGCCAGGCTTCTCTGTCCATGGGATTTTTCAAGCAAGAACACCCTTATCTATACAATAAGGATGAAACAGTGCCTATGCTTTGGGCTTCCCAGGTGCCCCAGTGCTATAGAACCCATCTGGCAATGTAGGAGACAGGTTCGATCCCTGGGTTGGGATCCCCTGGGAAAGGAAATGGCAACCCACTCCAGTATTCTTGCCTGGGAAGTAAACAACAACATGGGTCATGCTTTACGTGTTGTAGTGGGGACTCAAGGGGTCATAAAGGTACTTATTTGTGCCTGGGCACAAGTACCTCCTGGTACAGTAGTTCAGTGCTGGCCATCTAGAGACAAAACCCCCTCTCCCCTCTAAGCAAAGCCTGTCTCGACTCCTGGCATTGGTCCTTCCTGCTATGCGAGTTCCCTGAGAGGCTTGGTGGCTCAGCTCTCATCCTTGCTCTGAACATCTCTGGCCCAGCAGCTTGGCACCCACTTACTCCCGAGTTGCTGACCTGACCGGATTGTGAAGACAGAATCTCTCTTCTGATGCGCCCGCAGAGCAATTCATCAGTTAACCGTCCCAAGTGCCCTTGCCTGAGCAAGGCCTTCCTTGGGCTCCTGGCCGCCTCTCTCTCTGTGTCGCTTGCCCCTAGCCCTGACCACACTGAACCCTTACTCGTCCCCCTAAGCAACCAGGTCCTCATGAATCCGGGTCTTTGCATGTGCCCTTCCCATTGCCTGGAATGCTGCCTTCACCTTCTCCCCTGGCTTCTCTGCCTGGGAACTTCGATTCATCAGGAGTCAGGCCAAACGCCCTCTGCTCGAAGGCTGTTCCTATTCAGGGTTTTGCCCTCTTTATCCCCTGGCCTGGGCTCAGGTTTGTCCTCCCTGGACTGTGACCTTCTCCAGGAATAAGACAGGGGCCCCAGTGTGCTGCACACAGTAGGTGACAGGGCAGTGAGTAATTTTTGATAATCTTTGATTATAATCAGCCTGATTTAGCTGCAATGGGTCTGAATTCCCACAGACAGCTTCCAATTTCACGCCTGCCACTGCCCAGCTTTGCTGAGTTGTTTGTCCCTCTGAAAAACGGCCACAGCACCTTCCTCACTGTTGGTCAGGGCTGAGGGGGGTGCACGTCCAGTGCGGTCCATCTAGGACACCCCACAAACATCAGCCCCCACCACCCACTCTTGGACCGCACATCTCAGTCTTCCCACCTTCCTGTCTCTGGTAGTCAGTCCCACCCTCATTTTTAAGTCAAAGATAGAAAAACATGACTAATGGGCTTAGTGATTCAAAATCACCATTTTAAGAGGGAAAAGCCTTTTAGCTGTCAGACATAGTGGTGACACTCTGTCGCTACGGTGATTCTTTGACATTACCCTCTCAGAGACTAGAAATGCCGCACAGTTTTGCCAAGTCTGGTTCCCCCAAACAAGGACTCTGGCCAGAAAACCTGTGTGCCCACTCTCTACAGGAAGGAGGGGTCACAATCTCTGGAGGCTGCCTTTCTGGCTCGGCTGCTGAAGGTAAAATGATCCTTCCGGGGTCAGGCTCCGAGTCAGGTTCACAGAAGAACATCTGCACACTACATCTAACTGTGCAACCTTCACATCAGGGGANGTCACAATCTCTGGAGGCTGCCTTTCTGGCTCGGCTGCTGAAGGTAAAATGATCCTTCCGGGGTCAGGCTCCGAGTCAGGTTCACAGAAGAACATCTGCACACTACATCTAACTGTGCAACCTTCGCATCAGGGGACGTGTGTGTTCCCACAGCCTGAATGCCTTGTCTGAGACCCTGCTTCTTTAAGAGGAAGATAATAGTGCGCGCCGCGCACGCAGCGCGCGCACACACACACACACACACACACACACACACACACACAGGTTGGTGATTACAGAGCTAGTGCTCAAAGGGGAGTTTCTCTCACATGATAAAGACATAGTCTCCTCTTCCTCTCTTCCATGTTCCTCCCATTCCCATGAGACTTTCACACGCGTTCAGTCTTTTACAAGTTTATTTCTGGTGAATAATAAAAAAAATAATAATTTATGTGAGATCAATGAAGACATTACGACCTGGGGCAGAACTTGGCTATCCTACTTCCTTGCAGATTTTTCAGCTTGGAAAGAAGGTAGCCAAGGGAGACCCAGCTGCATGCTTTGTGGAATCAGGAGCTGCTCACACGACTCAGGGACGCCTATGGGGGTGGGAGCGGGGGCTCTGAGGAAGGCAAAGCCAAACCTCTTTATAGAGAACTCTGTCTTTGTAGCGTTTGTTTCTTCAGTGCACAGACACTCTGTCACATGCCTGTTCCTGATGCCCGTGATCATAACACGCCGAGCAGACACTCAGAAGGAGGGAGCAGTCATCTCAGGGACATTTAAACATGGCGGCTGGGGACTCTGTGTGGGAAGATGGCTTCTCCGCCAGAGGCCATCCTGAGGCCAGCACTTGGACGAGGCTGTGCTGAGGTGGGACTTGAGTTGCTGACAAGTGCTCAGGACCTCTGGGTTTCTGAATTCTACTGCCTCTGAGCCTGAAGTGAATATCCCCCAGTTCCTTGGGCTCCCCTCAAGGCTCTGAGAGATGGCCATCACCTCGGTCAGCAGAGGGCTGCTTCCTCCAGGGGTCTGAGTGCTGAAACATATGGATAGCCTGTGCTGGGAGCAAATAGCCAGATCCCTGGGGGCCCAGCCAATGTCCAGAACCTCAGCGCTGGGGGAGATATGGGGGTTCACACCCATGGAGGAAGCAGGCTCGCTCACCACATCACCCTGCTGCCTGGCTCCCGCGTGAGGTTGTAGCTTTGNAATAGCCAGATCCCTGGGGGCCCAGCCAATGTCCAGAACCTCAGCGCTGGGGGAGATATGGGGGTTCACACCCATGGAGGAAGCAGGCTCGCTCACCACATCACCCTGCTGCCTGGCTCCTGCGTGAGGTTGTAGCTTTGGGAACACGTGTGTGGTAGGGTTCACTCTTCTGGGTGAATTTTGGTTGTAACATTGAGAAATATGGAATACACTTTGGTTATCTATAAACTCACTAACAACACATCTAGAATGCAAGCAGGGACAACCTATGAGAGGAGGGAGAACCTATGGGAGGGCTTTCTGGGATAAACCACACAGGGCTCATCACTTGACCATGTAAGTGCTCTGCCGGCGGCCTGGGGGGCTCACGACACCTGACTGAAAGGTGCCTACAACCCAAGGCTCCTGCTGGCACTGATCACCTGGCCTGCAGCTGAGCTGATGCCAGCAACTTAAGTGCTGCTTGTTCCGCTGAATTGGCTTGAGCATTCTTACTCAAAGATTTTTTCTGAAAGGCAGAACCAAGCAAAGCCCCAAATCCCCAATCACCTGGCAGTTCTGAACTCCAGTTCAGGTTCCTTTTTGTGACCTTCAGATCAGTTCAAGGTTTCTGTCAGTTCCTCTCGTGGGACACACACCTACACACCTACTCCCCCCTCACAAAGAAAGGCATCTTTATGCTCCAGGCTTGGAACCATTTTTCATCTGAAAACATTCTCTTGTTAGATGCTCTGAAATGAAAATTCACACCCGCTCCCCCCAGATTCATATTTCCCTTTGAAGGAAAACCAGAACCCTCCCTCCCTCGCTGCCATCCAGGCACACCTACAGGAGCACCTACTCCATCAGGCCCAAAGCACAGCCTTTTTCCATTTCATGAAACAGGGCGAGACCAAGCCAGTCACAAGGCGACTCACGTATGTGGTGCAGGGCGGATGGGGGAGGGGCAGATGAAAAACCAGCAACACGCCAGGTGGGGAACCAGCTTCCCCAATGCTCACAGCTGCCGAAGGTGCCGGATGGAGGATATTCACCCAGGTCCTACAAAATCAACTTTGTTCCGTACCTGTTTTTTGGAGTTGGGAAAAGGGCAGGCCTTCTACCTGGCTTTCTGATATCAAAGCGTTTTCTGATATCAAACTCAGGACGGGTTTTAAAGAACTCTGAGGGAGGGACACAGAACTCAGTGGCTGGCTCCTGGGATGCCAGGCTGTGACCCAGAACAGCTGGAAGGGAAGGAGCAATCACATAGCCTGGAAGACAAGGGGGTGATGGGGGGGCGTGGTGGGGCTCCCCAGAGGCCTGCTATGTCAGGCCATTAGCACATCTAGATCCTGAGCCTCTGTATCTGATTCCTAAGAGCCTCCAAAAGCATGCTATGCCCACCCGCAAAGGGATTCTAGGAGACAGCCCCTAGTCCACAGGCTAAGAAATGACAGGGTGCAGCCCAGAACAGCAGTGAAGACTTGTGCTGGCCACATTTGAGTAGGGCAAGCCACGAGTTTGTTAGCTTCTCTCATTAGATGGCAGGGCCCGGCCTGTTCCCTCTTCTTTAGGGTTGATTCCTTCATCCCTAACTCTCTCCAGACTCTCTCCACTTGCTTCTCATTTATACTGTATTTCTTGTAGCTTCCTACTTGCCTGGGAAAAAATTCTACGTGGAGTACTTACAAGTCTCTTATAAACAGGAGGAGCCATCCAAAGTTTAATTGCATTTTACAGCCATGGGATGGGCCAGGGTCTGTTAAAGCAGGACCATTGGGCAAGGTCTACAGGTGATACTTTTTTTTGAGAACCAAAGCATCAGCTTTTCCCCAGGTGGAATATTCAAACTATCCTGTGAATGAAATATGAGATGTGAGACCACATGACTGGAGAAGTGGAGGATGACTGCTGTCAAGTTACCAGCTTTTAAAAAACCACATACCTCCATCACCACTGTCTTCCCCCAGTGAAATTTTTTTCAAAGACACCTGCTACCTGCCATTAGTATCTATCCCACAAGCCATTCATCCTTCACATACTGTCTTGGGACAAGGCTCAGACAAGTCTTAAAATGCCCTTCCAAGGAGAGGGCTCTGAAAAGAGAAAGGAGGTGGGGGTGGGAAATATGATTCTTGAACTGTGGCATCCAGAAGACAAACTCTGAAAATATTGTATGTCATCAATTTTAAGATGGGCTAATTAGCAAAACTGTGTTGTTAAAAATTTGTCATGGTGTTAGGTATATCTAGGTTTTAGGACTATTAGGACATAGAGAAAACATCCATCTTGGGTTAGAGAGTGGGTGGCAGATTTTTAAACAGGATTCGGAATGCTGACCATTTTGAGAGCAGAAAATCTGATATGGGACCTAGAAGACAGGGTCACCAAGGAATGGCTCTACTGGAGTTGAACCCTCAGTTTGAATGCCTAAGGTGGGGGCTGTTGTATTGACTGCCACCTGGAGGACCTGGGTTTATGTGGATGAATTTGTATGAACTCAAACAGCCTCTGCAGAGTAAGGAGCCCACACATTTTATTACAGCCCCTGCTCACCGAGCCCTGACAGTCCCCCATGCCTCTGCCCTTTGGATTATGGAGGAAAAAAAAAAAATCATTCAATTTTCTGGGCCACAGAATACAAGTTGGATCTAGATTGTACAAGGAGCTTACACACTGAGGCAAAAAAGCGTGCAAACAGGAGCAGGTATTGTTCACCCTCTGGGTGAACCAGTGCTAGAGACACAGGAAGGCCTGAGCTGCCCTCCTGGAGTCCACACTGGTTTATGTTTCTGGCTTTTATGAACTGTGTCCAACTCCAATGTCCACCTTCGCCTGAGAGGGAGAAGATCTTTGAGTATCTATGGCATTAATGATTTCCCCCGACCTGTTTTCGTTTTTTTCTATTAAGATTTCACAGCAGGCCCAGCAGCAGGCCTAGAGAAGAACCGACAGAAGCATGAGTGTCCGAGGGCGACGTAATACTGCCTTCGTCTTGGTAACAGTCCGTGAGCCCGCGCCCCTCTCTCCTGAGATGCGTGAGGTGGGGGGAGGCGGCGGAGGAGCTGTGGGTGGGACTCACTGTACCGTGCGACATCACGATCATGCAGCCGGTGCCTGACGGCACAGCGGAGGGGGCCGCAGCGCCCAGGACCCCGGGCTCGCCCCAGGGGGAGGTGGGCAGTCCCCGGGCAGTGCCTGGCTTCCCAGGACCGCTGTCCGTCCAGTTCGTGTGCGGCCGTCCCCTGGGGCGCACACCCCTGGCTCTGGCCTTATCCTTCATCCTCCCTCAGCTCGGTGGGTAGGAATTTATACTGCTGTTGGCGGATCTGGGCCAGTTTTTTCCTTGCTTCTTCCAGTTCTCGTTCCTTCTTCAGCATTTCCTCTTGGGCAGCGATGATCTAGAGGGAGAGCAACAAGCTGGAGGGGTGTGAAAGATTCTAGCAAACTGCCCTNATGAACACACCCACACTGCAAACCCAGATTCCTGACCTTTCCTCCCCACTCCCATGCACAAGAATGCAGGCCTGCATAAGTCAGATTCCCATCCACTCTCGTAAAACTTCTGGGAGAGGGTCATTGCTCATTCTTTCTCTAGTGCCAAAGATCTGGAGTAGCAACTCCAAATGCAACATTTGAAGATAATATTGCTGTTCTCAAATTCTCTTCTTTCCCTTTTCTATAAGAGAATCAATCCCCGATTTTTAGGTAGGCACACTGCTATTCAGAGAAGAGTACTGCGTTTCCTTGCAGCCTTTGCAGCTAGGTTGGCCATGCAACCCAGCGCTGGCCAACGGCATGTGAATTAACTGATGCAGACAACGTCAGAGTCATGCCTGCCCTAACTTTTCATCTTCCTGCTGGCTGGAAACCCGAAGCAGTCATCAAGCCATCTCAGACCAAGTGGCCAGGGGAACATCTCAGGGATGGTGGAATGATAAGGCAGATGGAACCTGGATCTCAGACACAAAGAAGCTGCCATGCCCTCCCTAGACTGCTTACACCCAAAACTGTCTTACCAGGGAGAAAAAAAACTCCCATCTTGTTTAAGCCACTGTTATTTTGTGTCTCCGTTATAACTCAGTGCTCATTTTGGGAGTAAACACTGTCTGGGTTTAATCACAAACCTGAGCAATGCCCCCTACAAACTTTGTTTTCACTACAACATCATCATCGTCAGCTTTGCCAAATGCTGCCTTCTGGGCTGCACGAACAAGGTTGTCTGAGGCTCTTTTCACAGCATTTCCTGCTGCCTGGAGAGGGGACAAGACACACATGATATCATTAAAAACAGTCATTTGGATTCAGTAAGAACAGACATGGAGGCACAGTTCATGAAACTAGGAATCTATTTATCATCCAATTATATATAACACAGAGTTTCTCTCTAGGTAGTATTCATTTGTCTGTCCATCCACCCACCCATCCAACTATTTATCCATCCATCCAATGATTCTACCAGCACTGGCACCTACCTAACCTAAGCTCATTCATCAGATTAAGACACACTTCCTGGCTCCCAAGGAGCATGCAATTCTAATGGGAATTACAGTTACGTGAACACATGATTATAGCACTATGATACGTAGGTTAACAGAAGCTTGCTCAGGAGCTATCTTGTGGGTGAGAAATTCACCTCCTCCTGCCCCATCCAGCTGAGGCATACTTGAGGAACTGGCTCAGAGATCACTTTTTCTGTCTGCCTTGGACTTACCCACACCCTCCCAAACGCCCCTGGAATGCTCTGTGCTGGCTTCTTTGCAGCCCTTACCACACTTGTGGTTGCCTCTCTCTGCCCTGGACAGTGAGTAACTTGAAGGCAGGGGCTGTGACTTGCATCCCCAGCACTGAGAGCAGTGGGTACCCAGGGCTTGTGCTCACCTAAGGCTTTCTGGGGGAATGAAGGGAGCACAACCTACCCCCAACCCCCAAGGGAGGAATGGAGCCCTGCAGTAACTAGGGCCTTTACAAAAGTGGTTTTCGAGTCACAGCTGGCCTTGGGCTGCAGGCTCAAGGAAGGGGCAGGTGGTAGAGACAATTACAGAAGGGATGGTCCTCATGCAGCCTAGATCTGCAGCAAGGGTGGACCAGGGGACTTGACCTCTGCCACCTGAGGTTTGGAATTTCCTTTTCATTGTGGCTAAGGTTTGGTTAAATCTCCCATAGTCCTTGCCCAGCCTCCTTAGAGTCAAGAACTTGCACTTGAGGGTAAGCCGTCAGAGTGTTGAAATTTTCTCAAAGTTAACTGGGGACTTCCCTGGTGGTCCAATGGTTAAGACTCCATGCTCCCACAATAGGGGGCCCAGGTTTGATCTCTGGTCAGGCAACTAGATTCCCACATGCTGAAACTAAGACCCAGTATGACCAAATAAATAAATAAATATGAAAATAAAAAGTTAACTGGCTCATCTGGTTGGTGGTCTAAAGTGGCCAAAGGGGACCACGAGGGCTTGCACAAGAAGGGAAGCATAGGTCCATTAGCACTAGACAAGCGGTCATCATATGCCTATTCTCAAAAGAGCTTTATAAGGTCAGAAAGTATTAGTGCACTTTTCTGTGTAGAAAGTGAAGTTGAGTAATCTGATTCTGCAGCTGATAAATTATAGAGCTGGGATTTGAACAGAGGTCTGTGTAGCCCCAGAGAACCTCTGGGTCATTGTAAGGGACATTGCTGCATACAGTTAAGTCAGAAATGAGGACATAAGAGTGATGCTCGGCTGCACCTGTGTAAATCCTTAGAGCTTACAAAAGCACTTTCACATTTCTTGATTCTTGTAAGAGCCAGTGCCAGCATCTCTATCCTCATTTTACAGAAGAGGCAACGGAGGCCTGAAAGGTTTAAAATGATTTGTATAGGATCATGCACTCAATGCACTGTAGAGGCATTAAGGTCTTGAACCTAGGTATCTGTAGAAGTCTTGAACACAGGTATTTCTTAACTCAGGACATTTTCCAAAGTGTCCCCCAAATCCATAAATCACACATTCACAAACATGCAGCTCCCGACTTCCCCCCTGGGTTTATGCCAGGAGAAAAATGAAGGAAGGTGAAGGAGAAAGATTGACACGGGAGGACCAAACGACCACAACGCACTTTACAACTTAGGGAATAACAACAAAAGTCTGGAGTTTTGCTGGAATTATTCAAATATTTCTGCCAGTTATGATCTTACATAAACATCTTTAGCAACATAAACAATGTGCATTACAACATTTATGATAGCAAACATCTAGAAAACTGGACACAAATATGCCTAATTTTGTAAAGAGAAATTCTGGAATAATTAGTTGATAGAATGTCATGCAATCATTAAAAATGAGACTCATGAAGAATGAACCAGTTAGCATTGCACAGGGCCATTACGAAGACTTTTCTTCAAGGGAAAAAAAAAGTGTTATAAAATGTGAAGTAAAAAAATGCAGACTGTCTCTGCTTAGGATGACAACTAGACAAAAGTATTTTGTATAAGATAAAAATAGGACGAGAAAAAACATAACATCAGACACATGAAGATGCTGAGGCTATCTTTTTCATTCCCACATTTCCTTTACTGTGTTTAAAATACTTTCATAATGAAAATAATCAGGAAAACTGGGCAGGATTCATGTGTCACCCTCATAAGTGTGTTCTTTGAGCTCTGGGAAATCTTAGCAGCATCTCATATACACTCTTCAGTCCTTTGGCTCCTTTCTTTAGCGAACACTAAATGAGAGCCTCCACTGAAACAGGTACCATCTTAGGGGTGAGAGATGCAAAGATAAAGATCTGGGACCCACACCCAAGAAGCTCAGTCTCATCAAAGGCAGACATACAGATAAATCTGGTGGTACAGGGTGACAGGAACCATAAGGTTGGTCTTATCAGAGGCTCTGGCAGGGCAGAAAAAGGACTGACTTCCAAGGCCTAGGAGTCAAGGAGGGCTTCCTAGAAGAGGTGGCTTTGGAGATGAGTCATGAAGGATGAGCAGGAGTTCATCAAGATTGGTCTGGTGGGAGAAGGGCCCCAGGACATGAGACCAGAAGGTTCACGTGGAGAACGTCAGTTTGGCAGGGTGGCAGGTATAGGATGCATGCCTCACGTGGCAGGAAATGAGAAACGTGGGACGGAGCTGGCTGATGGAAGGTCCAATAGGTCATGCCAAGAAAGGTAGACTGCTTACCCTCTGGTGACACTTACCTGCTCCAACAGGAGTATTTTCCCACCAGCATCAGTGACCATTACCTGTAGCCGCCTCATGGCCTCCGAATCCTGATCAGCCTTCACCTTGCAGGCCACAAGTAGCTGAGCCGTGGATGCAGCTACCTGCTTGGCAGATGAGATGAGCTTCTCCTCGCTGGCGTGTCCCTGCACTGAGGCGTTGGCTGCCTCGCAGAGACTGCTGGTTGCGGCTGCCACCATCCGGGCCTGGCAACAGTCAACAGAGAAGTGAACCCCAGCCCAAACCTCCCTCAGGGGATCCAAAAAGCCAATGGGGAAGAAGGAGAGAGTGACTCACGGCAGAAATCAGGCCCTGCGACCACTGTCCGTCATCTGCAGCATTGGCAGGAATGGAACCCACCTAGAAAGGAGCATGGAAGGGGTAAGGAGAGTGGGAAGGTGCAGGTTGACTGCACCCCTCACGCCCTACTCATGACCTGGAACTGGACAGAAAAGCAGCTCGTCAGACACTCAGCATCTCCTGAGGAACCCCTGCCAATGGCACCTTTTCTCACGCGGGACCCTATCAGCTCTAAGACTTCAGGTCCTGGCCAGTTTCCACCTGGGCCACAAGAAGGTGACGGAAACGCTCTCAACGGCCTCCATTTAGCCGTCAGGTACCACATTTCTGGGAAAATGGCTTAGGAATGATGGATGGGGCTTTCCTCTGCTGACCCTTCCCCATTTCTAACATGGGAGCCATGGAGGTCTGTTCATTCAAGAGGTGAGGGAAGCTGAAATCTCTTCTGATTCCTGACTCTGGAAGTCACACTGTGACTTTCTGGCAGATGATGTTAAAAAAGGAGTACATCTCTGTACAATTGAGCACAGATCCTTTGTCTTAAGGAAATACAGACCATTTTGTCAGGGGTGGGGAGAGAAGTAAGAAGCTGGAAGTAGGATGATCTCTGTTTCTATTTAGAAATTATGGCAACAAATAAAACGTTTTCTGACCAGGTGTAGAAGGAGCTATGGGAGCAAATACCTTTACTGGTGGGAGGTGTGTGGAGAGCTAAGAGATGAGTAGCTAAACTTGAATATGAAACTGGGGATCTCTTAGCAATTACAGGCCTCACATCAGGGCTTGCTGAAGGTCAGATGAGGCCCCAGGGCTCTGCATATAGTTCCCCCAATCCAGCTGAACCACCGTTGTTGTTGTTCAGTTGCCAAGTCATGTCCAACTCTGAGAACCTCTGTTACCAACTTTTTAAATGCTTGAACATATAAGTTCCTTGGAGGACAAAGCCTTGGTCATACTCGAGTTCAATTCTCTAGAATCTGTCCAGCATGCAGATGAGTCTTCCTCAAGATGCAGATGAACTGAACTTTCTAGGTAGGATGTTCTTCTCAATGATCCATATCTGGTCTTTACATATTAACCAGTTAACAAGTCCTAGGTGAGTAAGGACGGCAGTCTGCTCCCTCAATAGGGGATAAGTGAGAAGGGTAAAGGGACAGATTTATGCTGGCTGGGGAGATGTACATACATCAAATTGGAACATAATGGTTTGGAAAGAGGAGCCAATGGACGTAGGTTGGATTAAGCTTCGCTCAGTGGTAAAGAATATGTGTGCCAACGCAGGAGAAACGGTTCAGTCCCTGGGTCGGGAAGATCTCTTGGAGGAGGAAATGGCAACCCACTCCAGTATTCTTGCTGAAATAGTTCCATAGACAGAGGAGCCTGGTAGGCTACAGTCCAAGGAGTTGTGAAAGAGCAGGACACGACTTAGCGACTAGACAACAAAAAACAAATAAGCTTATGAGAGACTTCACGGAGGAAAATGAAAGGCCACTAGCTGAGCCTAGCCATCTCTATTGCAAGTTTTCAGGTCAAGACACAATCACATCTGTCATCTGTACACTGACAATAAAGGCCTTTTAATATCAAACAGAAGTGACTGAGAGGTATGGTGACCAAATTTCCCTAACCTGCCAGGATTTCTGTGGTGCCTCTATGATTGAAAGTCTTTTCTGCAAGATGTAATCTGGATGGAGTGGTTCCATGCCGTATGGGCATAACAGGACACATGGAATATTTTCAATTGAAAGGCCTTCCCACATGCAGGATTAGTCTAATGTACTATTAATCCTCTGGATCACTGAAAAAGAACTAGGCTTTCACGCTAATGCAGATGGAATGGGTGACTGGAGATAAAGCAGGTCGAAGAAATCTCAGCTTTAAAAACAAACCAGTTTTTCACCAAAGGACTCAGGAAAATGCTAACTGCAGAGCTGGATGGCATTCAGCTCAACAGTCCTAAGAAAATGAATGGAGTCACTGGAACTGAACAAGGTATTACAAAGCCCCTGACTACGGTGCTTATATAGCCATCCACCAGGAACATATGACAGTTTACATCTTTAAATAGACTAATGGACAGCAGGGAAATAAATGAATGTTCAGGCCCTGATGGCTGCCTGGAGTGGGAGCTCTCCTTAACAAGAAGCAGGTGAGAGCCCTGGAAACCAAATCCTTCATTCTGTCTGTTAAGCTGAAGCAGAGTGTGCAGTGCGAAGGGCAGAGCGGGGTGACTTGGGGAGGGACGGGGCGACAGGGCTTCCTTGCTCAGAACACACGCGGTACTGCCCTTCCCTCGGTCCTCAGAGGCTCCTGCAGCCCGCCTTTTCACGTGGCCAGCGAGGTTTACAAACCTTTCCTTGGGCCACCAGCTCCCTCTGGGCTGCTGAGGCCGATTTGACCAGGGCACTCGTGGCAGCAGCAATGGACTTAGCAGCCTCCAAGATCTGTTCTTCAAAATCCAGGGTCTCGTCCGCTTGCTATAACCAAAAGAAAACAGCATCATACACAATTCATATCCCAACGGACTCTTTCTGCCAAATGACTTCTCAGTCACCTGGCTCTTCAACTGTACATGGCTTCTTACGAAGAAACCATACCCAGGGTAGAAAGGCTTAAGTTGGCTGGAGGCCTCTCCATCTGCTGCCTCCCCCACCCCCTGTCTAAAAGATAAAAATTACCAGCGTTGAGATTCTGTACACATTTAAAATCAGGCCAATTTAAGACAGATGATTTTTCCAGACCAGAGTCTTTAAAAAGACATAAATTCACTGGGAAATAAAATATATACAAATATATAAAAATATATACAAATGGTTTCATCAACATCAACAACTCAAATCAAAATAATCAATAATCAAAATTCAAAGACTAAGTGGTAGCACACTCTCTTGTCATGTAAGTCTTGAAAAATGGGTTGAAAAAAGGAAGATGGCTATTAGCTGTTGAAAAACCTTATTTCTCTTGGGTGAAAACAAAGGTAAAATAGCATTTGCATTTCTGTGGTTGAGCAGAGTCACATGCCAACCAGAGATCACACGTAGTAGAAAAGAAACCAGGCAATGGGACATCAAGGTAGGGCTGGCCCCTTGGAAGCCTGAGGCATGGCTCCACCTGGGGAAGAACACGGGCTCCACTGCACTGGGGCGCTCAGGTCATCAGGGCTCTGCTTGAAACTCGCCATCAGCAGGTCTCCTGCAGCCAATATGCCTGGGTTTTTGAAGAGAAGCTTTTGGGAAGTCAGGCAAGTGTAAAGACCCTAGTCCCAGGCTCAGTGGGACAGAGCATCACCAAAAACACTAGATAACCTGCAAGGTCCCCTCCAGCAGCGTTGCTCTGTGGCCATGAGCCAGTGTGGATATGGATAAGTGCCTCTTTAGTCACAGGACCTTAAAGATGTGGCTGGTACCTTTCAGGCATTAAGAGATGATGGTCAAGTATAGCAATAGTTTTCTTTGTGTGTGTTGGTAAAATAAACGTAACACAAAATTTACTCTTCACCTTTAAGTATACAATTCAGTGGCACTAGGTACATTACCAATGTACAACAGCAATACGTTTTTAAGAGTGCCTACTATGTGCAGCTATTTTGTAAGGCACTTCCGTGCACATTGACTTAATTCTCACCAAAAAAGCAAAAAGTCTTACTGAAGTTATCTTTATCCTTATTTTTACATTGGACTGTTCAGGCTGAGGGAGGTGGAGTACTGGCCCAAAGGAGGCTAGTGGAAGCATAAAGAATTTACACATGATCTAAATCTAAGCTTCTCTGCCTTCATCATGATAGGTTTTTCCCAGACAAGGCCACCTCTTAGGGCGTCAGTGCTGGGGAGACTTCAGGTCAGAGGCTCCAAGTTGGCTCACGGATGGTCCCATGTGAACCACCAAACAGGATGGATACACAGAGAGAATGCTTTTTCCAGTTCCCTGTTCTTTATGGTATCTCTCATGATTCAAGATGTGGTCATTCTCATTTCTGTTTTAATAACTCATTATCAGAAAAATATTTCCACGCAAGTCCTGTGGATCTGAAGATGGCCGGTAGCACTTGAGAAGTTCTGAGACAGAAGCAGTATATTCTCTATTTCTGACAAAGTCTTGCTCCAGGAGCATTCAGGATAGAAATGGGTTCAGTTCCAAAAGATCAAGTTTGGATTCCTGGGGTGGGGAAGCCTGTGGTAATGGTGGAATATAAAATTTGTTTATTGAAACATAAAATAACCCATCGTAACACACTCTGGCATAAAAGGTACTGTATATTGAGTTGGCCAACAAGTTCATTTGGGTTTTCTGTAACATCTTTATGGAAAAACTCAACTGAAATTTTCGGCTAACCCAATACACAAGCCAAGAAGAAATGGTACTGGGCTCTGATCAATGTATTCAGTGACCCTGAATTATGAACTTTTCTGAAAACTCGTTCTGCAAAAGTTAAGAGAAGTTAAGCTTATAAAAGATATATAAGCACTGGGGAAACCACAGAGTTTCTGAGTCCAAATGGAGCTCCTACTCATTTTGCAGATGAGGAGATGGAGGCTCGTTGGTGGCTCCTAACATCTCCCAGGCCCTTTTCACAGGTGGCCTCAGCTATGCTGTGGCTTCTAAGACTGAGTCCACTTCATAGGAGGTTTCTGATTTCCCAAATTTTAACATGCACAAAAATGGAATTTCCTTAAAACTAAGTGCCAACTCTAAGCATGGATAGATCTAAAAGAATATCTCATTAGAATCAATGTAAAAGACCCTTCCCATATCTTTTGCTACCCTGGAAGTATTCTGTTTTGTTTTCATAAGACACATGGATTAACATAGGCCACATGCACACTACCATATATAAGATAGATAACCATCAAGGACTACTGTATAGCACAGGAACTCTACTCAATATTCTGTGATAAACTATGTGAGAAAAGAATCTGAAAAAGAATGAATATGTGTGTGTGTGTGTGTGTGTATGTGTGTGTGTGTGTAAAACCAAGTCACTTTGCTGTATACCAAAACCAATGTAACACTGTAAATCAACTACACTCCAAAAAAATCTAAAAAAAACCCCACATGCTTGAAATAGATACTCAACTTGGAAATATTTCTTACACCACATATTTTTCTTGCCATGGCAACTGTTGTAATGCCCTTTGATGAATATCTTTTCTTTTCTATAAGATCTCTAGATTTAAAAATAGACATGGCAGGAAGCCTTATCTCTGGGAGACATTTGCTCTGATTAAAAAGTATGAGAATTTCCAATCAAAGGGCTTAATAAAGCTGACTGTGACGGAGAGTAAACATTTAAATGCTGCAGTTGGGCACAGTACCATGATGAAATCTGCTTTCTACCTGCTGGATCAGTATCTTTCTGCAGGCCAGATTTACCATCAAGACTAAATGCCCACTGTATCTCTCCTGCTGAAATTATGCATTGACACTTGATTTTCCTCATACCATACAACTTCTAGCCTAAGAGAAAATGGGATTTCTCCAAGTCAAGGAGAATTCATGAAAAGCCATGGTACTGCAGTCTGAGTTCCTGTTGGCTTTAGCTCCTCCCACCAACATACAGGATGGACTCTGGGAGAGGGGTGTGAGGGCAGCAAGAAAAAGAAGGACATATGCTTAACCACATTACAAAAAAGGAGACAAGTGGAATGGGCGTAGGCTTTGAAGGCCTTCCCTAAGTAAAAGAATCACAATTCAAATGCTGGACTGTTAATGCAATAAACCCCACTAGCTGGGAGATCGAGAACAGTAACTTGGAGATGCTGCTAGGGAACCCTGGGAAATAATTTGCAGACCAGGACACCTGAATATGAGGAAATGCTTTCACTCAATGGGCCAGTAAATGGACAGCCCTTCCTCGCTCAGATCACTGAGGATCTAGTGCAAGATGCAGGTGGTTTAGGCTACCCTAGGGTACATGCAGGCCTGGGCTCAAGACACCAGTGAGCTGAATCCTAGTAGCCTGTGATCTCCTCCAGGGCATGGACTTTTGTTTCATCCAACTTATGTCTCTGGAGCATAGCATGAAGCAGAGATATCCATGCAGAAAAGGTTTGTTGAGAGAATGTATCCATTTAATATGAGTTTCTGAGTACTAGAGTTCAGCCAGAGGACAATTTACATGGTAAGCAAAGGGGAGAGGCATGGAGTAAGTGCCTGGATCAGTAACTTTCCATTCCTGATCTCTGGAGATAACTGTACATACATATCAAAGCACTGGCTTCTGCCCTGTGGAACACTGTGGGTTGTTAATTGTATGCCCTGCCTGTATCCCTCAACTGGCATTCACAGTCTGACACTGATTCACGCATATACAGATGCAAAACACAGCAGCATGTTACTAAGAGGCCCTCTTCACAAAATAGTATAAAAGATGTTAAGCTAACAATCTGCCCTTAATGAAGGTGTCAGCTGCAGCCTCTGAGGTCTGAATCCACCTTCTCATCCTCTGTACATTACTCTTTCCCTGGTCTCTATTCCAAAAGACTATCGGCCAGGTCACCTGTAGTACTCAGCAACTGTCTTTTCTGGACTGTTGAGTAGACTCTAGCTTTGACTTTTCAGTAGCTTTGAGAAAAGTCTAAGTATCCTTTTGCTGACATTTTTCCTGTGAGGTGATCTTCTCCAGAACTCCTTTTTTAAAAAGTTAGAGGTCTGGTGAGATCCCTCTGGGGAAAGGCCTCACTTTGGGCTGACTCCCTCACTACCTGCTTCCCATGCACAAGAGCATTCGAGACTCTTGTTGTACTGATGGAGAAGAGGAAGGAGGGGGAAAAAGAGGGCAGAAGAGGGAGGCCTTTATTCATTTCTTTCAACCTTTCAGGAATTTTTGTTCTAGGGACAAATCTGACTCCATATTGGATCTGTTTTTGTTTTTAAACGTTTAATGTCTATATTCTATTGTGTTTGCTATGAGTTAAGAATGTTGCCTTTGAACCTGAAATATATAAAGCAGCTCACTCTCAAGGCTCTGGCCTCTAAAGGTATAACACTTTTCCATTCACTTAGAGACAAAAAGTTGCAGAAGAGACAATAACATGTGTCATGTTTGAGTTTATAGGAATGTTGTGACCAAACCTACATGGACAGCTGCAAGAACAAAGGATTCCAGAACCAAGAAGTTTGTACCAACCAACCACATCCTCTCCCCTTTTAGTATTGTGAAGTTGCTCAGTCGTGTCCGACTCTTCACGACCCCATAGACTGTAGCCTGCCAGGCTCCTCCATCCATGGGATTTTCCAGGCAAGAGTACTGGAGTGGGTTGCCATCTCGACCCAGGGCTTGAACCTGGGTCTCCCGCATTGTAGGCAGATGCTTTGTCTGAGCCACCAGGGACGCCTCCTTTGAGTATTAAGGAAACCTAAATCCTAACTCGGGGAAGATGGTTCTTTGGGACAGTAGTCCACCACCTTCGTTGTCAGCTGGCTTTCTGAATAAAGTTGCTATTCCTTGCCCCAGTGCCTCATCTCTTAATTTCCTGTCACGTTGTGTGGCAAGCAGTATGAGCTTGGTCACAGCAACATTCTGAGAACATAATCTTTGTGGTCGTTCACTCATTTTCCTAACCTACCTCCCAGCCTACCTATCCAACAAGGCTGTTATATATAAATTATTAACAGACACAGAGCATAGAGTAAAATGCTGAATAACTCACAATAATTCATTTGTCTTTCTATTAATACGCATACTTTTTGTGGTTTTTAACAGTTTTTGAGACTGTGAGTTACACCAGTTTGTTTCTCTGCCTGAACCCTATTCTTTACCCATAATTCTAGTAAAGGCTCTAGCTGCTATCTCTGAATACAACCTACAATAAAACAAAAAAGAGAAATCAAAGATAAATGAAGTGTTAAGCGTCAGCCCTGCTTCTAGCTCCTCCTTTGACACCCAACCAGGAATTAGACAACCGGGCTTCAGGCCCTGCTCTGCCCTGTCTGGCCATGTGGCTTGGGAAATTTGATGCCCTTCTCCAGACAGCAAACAAACATTTTCTGTTTGTGAAATCTGTTTAAAGAATGCATGGACTAAAATTAGCACAGACTCCATTTTTTCTTCCTTCCTCTCTTTTGGCCTCCTTCCTAAAGGATCTTTACTAACCTCCACCAAGCCCACCCTCCTAGACAGGTCCCTGGGCATGCACCTGGCAGAGGAAGAACGTGTCCATCTGTGGTCCTCTTTTTCCCCTTTTTCTTCGTGAATTACATCCCTGCAACATCCCGTCCCTTCCCCTGATGGCCTTGACAGTGAAGGAGCTGAAGACAACCATACGAGATGGCCTAAGGGTCACTAGCCTCATTTCTGCCTCCCTCCCGGAAAACCTCCGCTGAGGGATCACCTTGCTGAGTGCGGATAAGCATCATAGTCATCTCTCTCACAGCTGGCCACTAAAACCAGACTGCAACTCACTGCACTATCTTTCCAGTTAGGAATCATGCTGTGTTTTGTGTTACTGAAGGCCTTGTAGATGCTTACAATTAAAAACAAGGTCATAAATCACATCAGAAATTTAAAATATATATATGGGTATAATTTTTTAAAGTGTGAACATCTGCATATAATTTAAATGTCTTCCAGGGGAAAAAAAAGGAAGGCAAACAACAAGAACTTCCATAACATGAGTGAAGCATTTTCCTGCCAGGTGGAAACCTGAGTGGAACAGGCAGTCCCAGGTTCCTCCCTTTTAGTAGTGAGTCTGGCCACTAGCAGTTTGCTTCTGATTTTGAGTTGNGAAAAAAAAAAAGAAGGCAAACAACAAGAACTTCCATAACATGAGTGAAGCATTTTTCTGCCAGGTGGAAACCTGAGTGGAACAGGCAGTCCCAGGTTCCTCCCTTTTAGTAGTGAGTCTGGCCACTAGCAGTTTGCTTCTGATTTTGAGTTGAGAGGTGCTGGAGGGGAGACCTTACCTGTACCCAAAGACCTGAACAGTATGTGAGCCAGGTCAGCTTCTCTTCTGGAGGACCCCAGGTCGGCTGTCTTAGGACTACCACACTTACTAGTCTTAATGAAAGGGAAACTTCTCAGAACATAGGAACTGCCAAGAGGCCAGAGCTGGTCAGCTGGCCTGGTCTCCCCAGGTTGATCTAGTCCTAGGGGAAACTCCAGGGAAACAGTCAACAGACAAAGCAGGTGCCAGAGACAAAGCACTGCCAAATGGTTATGCCAGCCCCCTGGGAAGGGACCGGCCTCTGCATCCAGGTGTGGAATAACTGCATGTTTCTGCAACATCTGATGGACAAAGTCCAAGCCTGTCCGATTAGTATTTTGGGAGCAGCTTTCCAGCAATAGCCACCACTCTTTCTTTACATACCACTGGAATAATCTTTTAAATGCTATTTCTGTTTTTTTTTCCTGTATGTCATTCCAGATTTATGCTACAGATAGCTATCCATCCATCTATCCTTTATCAGTGGAGAAGGCAATGGCAATCCACTCCAGTACTCTTGCCTTGAAAATCCCAAGGACGGAGGAGCCTGGTAGGCTGCAGTCCATGGGGTCGCTAGGAGTCGGACATGACTGAGTGACTTCACTTTCACTTTTCACTTTCATGCACTGGAGAAAGAAATGGCAACCCACTCCAGTGTTCTTGCCTGGAGAATCCCAGGGGTGGGGGAGCCTGGTGGGCTGCTGTCTATGGGGTCACACAGAGTCGGACACGACTGAAGTGACTTAGCAGCAGCAGCAGCATCCTTTATCAGAATATACTAATTGCTATTTCTATTTGATAGAAAAATTCTTAAAGATGTGTCAAACTCTTAAAAAAATATATAGGCACTCGAGTGTCTATCTAGGAAGCATGGATGAAGAACAGATGACAGAAGTTTTCCAAAGATTTAATTAGGTAGAATTGTTACACTGTAAAGTCATGTGACATGAATCCTGTGTGTGTGTGAGGAGGGTCTGAGAGACCCACTGCTCTATTTGGTGGGGAGTCATGTGAGAATACATGGTGACTAGGGGCCCCACTCACCTTTACTCTTCTGCCCACCTCACGTCTCCTGGCCTGGAAGCAGCTAGTGGTACATGAGCTCAATGCCCACTGCTTGGTCAAAGAGAAAATGCTGTATCCTTCTCCTCCCTGAACATCTGGCTGCTTTTCCCCATTTGCTCAATTAATCAGTAGAGCCTGCTGGTCAACAGCAAAATGTACCCTAAAAAGATACATCAATTCTAATGTAGGGCTTCAAACTTCAAGTCCTTTTAAACAGAGCTTTCCATTTTTCAGAACAGCTTGCTGTTTGTTGCTTTTCCATGACTATCTGTCATTTTGGCCAAACAACTCTAAATGGGCTTAAAACTCAAAATAACGCCATCTAGCTGCGTGAAGGTAGCATTGATTATGGCAGCATCTTGGAAATTGGCTGAAGGAGCTCCTGCTGGCACACAGCCACTGCTCTCTTCTCAATGAGGATGATCCCAGGGACAGGCTGCACTTCCTAACTCTGGAAGCTGGGGCCCCAACATTGTATTGACCTTCCCTGTGTCACCACTTCTCTGCTGCTGTGACCTGTCACTAGGCAGTCACTGCCAGCAGCGTTGGGCTGGCTCTTAGACACACCAGAAGAGGCTTTCCTAACCCACCTGTACACACCTCTGGCTCACTATCTTCACATAGTAGTCTCTGCATATTCAGGAGTGACCTTTACAAGAGCACATCCTCTTTGCTCCAAAAATCAGAGCCATTAGCACAATACTTCCCCTTTCAGAAAGCAGAGTTTTAAGTCTTTTGTTGAAAGAGATCAGAATGAACTTATATATCCTTCACAGGCTCTCCCTAGGGGGAGGAGGTCAGAGCCAACCGAGTTAGGCTGTTATGTGCCAGGAAAAAATGTTTCACAATCCCGAACTTCCTGTTGCACCCAATTAGGCTATAGAATTACTTTCTGATTGTCGGCATATTCTAAATATTATCAACCTCTACTGACAAGTTAACCTACAACAGGAAACTCAACAGACAGAGTATATTCCACACTGCATTATCTTTATTAGATATATTTCGTCCCCAAAGTTTATATAAAGCCCAGTGACTCACCATCCATACATTTGGTTTGGCTGATTTGGTTTATACATTTTGTTACTGTGGGTAGAAAGCAACGTTACAGAGAGTTGATTTGTGCTTGATTTTTTTGCTGAAAGCTTGATCGTGAAAATTACTAATTTCTAAATTGAAGATCAGGATAAAACTGAACTAAAATGAAATGTAAATCTACATGTGTCTGGAGGTTATAATCCTGACCCTATATCACAAACATGGGTTTTATTCCCCCACATTGAGCACAGCCTTTAAGGATTCATCATTGAACAAAACTAAGCTATACATAATATCTAAGCTCTTATGAAACATCACTAATTATGATTTGTTTCTAAAATAAACAAAATAATCTAGCAGTACAGATACAGGTTTTAAATGCTACAAGAAGAAATGGAATATAACAAAGAGATGTAATGAGTAATCTACCTCTGATTCTAACATATTCTTTCCTGTTGCTTTGTGAGCTATATTAGGAACCCCCGGAGACAGGGCAAGACACTGTAGGAATATGTTTGATATATAGTTGGATTAAATAACAACCTAATATATCAAACATATCACACAGAGGCCTGCAGAAAGGCATCCAGGTCTGACTGAGCTGAGAATGGGGCAGAGCATTGCAAGCTGTGGCCACAGGAGGGGGGTGGGGGTGGGGAGGGAGCCCCTGTGGCACCTCCGTTACCTGTCTGTGGAGCACAGGTGTGTCTGCAGGTATGGAAACGGCGCCATCAGCGGTATCCTAGGCACATGCACCTGGGCTCACTGACATTCTCATTTTGCCTTTATACCATCTTCCAAGCAAACGGTGGATCCAAAGATGCCAATTTGTACTTGTGTCTGGGCGATTCCCGGTAAAAAGAGAGGCTTACATTTTTAAGGGCCCAAGCTGGGAATATACCAGGAATCAGCTTTACAAACCCTGGACAATTCTATTTTTAAAACAGGCAACCTGGGAATGTGGTGGGCGAAACAATGGAGATGAAAACATTGCCCATTCCCCAAACTCCCTCAAAGCAGTGGAGCTGCTTCGCAGGTACAGAAGCGAAGCACATTCACCCAATCTTGGGTGCCTGGGGTTTTATGCAGAGTTATCAGGGACAGAGGAATAGCAGCAATGGCCTTATTACAGAACCCTGAGGATTTGTGATTGATTAATTGATTGACTTCCATTTTGGAAGGGGATGGGAAGAACTGGTTGGTCTCAAAAGACTGATTGATTATGATGTCAGATTGCGATTTTTTTTTTAAAAACTGGGCAGAAATTCCTTCTTGAAGTCAAGAAAGATATTTTATTTCACGCAGGCATTAACCACAGANAAGACTGATTGATTATGATGTCAGATTGCGATTTTTTTTTTAAAAACTGGGCAGAAATTCCTTCTTGAAGTCAAGAAAGATATTTTATTTCACGCAGGCATTAACCACAGAGCAGATAGCATTCCCAGATAGGCACAGAATCTGGTTTAGGGTGATGGGTTCTTCAGAATGGTTTTATAGATAACACAGTCCATATGGTGGGAGCCTTTGTCACTGGCTGGAGTGAGATTTTTAATCATTTTAAAGACTCAGGAAGGGCCAAATACTCCCTCATATGAAGATGGGAGTGACGCAGAGTAGGTACCCCCAAGGAAGGGACTCAAATCAACATTTATGTCAAGTGTGACCCTGGCTTTCCTTATAAACCTACACTGTAAACAGAAAGGCTGGGTGACCCCGGGGCACCGGGGGACACACACTGGCCCAGTTCAGCAGTCATCACTAGCTTTTTAAGTGCTATTATTTGTAAAACATTGTCTTATGAAATTTTAAGACATAGACCCTCCCACACCCCANCAGAAGAACCTGCTGATTATCACTAGGGCTGATGCCTGACTGTCACTGTGTCCGTGCTAAGTCGCTTTAGTAGTGTCTGACTCTTTGTGACTCCATGGACGGTAGCCCTCCAGGCTCCCCTGTCCATGGGATTCTCCAGGCAGGAATATTGGCATGGGTTGCCATGCCCTCCTCCAGGGGATCTTCCCGACCCAAGGACTGAACATGCGTCTCTTATGTTTCCTGCATTGGCAGGCGGCTTCTTTACCACTAGCGCCACCTGGGAAGTCCGACACAGTCACTGAGTGGCCATAAAGCTGGGGTCTCACAGAGACCCTCATGTTCACTGAGACCCGGAATCCTTGGGCTTCTTCTTGAGCAAAGAGGCCAACCATTCTCCCTGGCCCCCACCCCCAGGAGGCCTTGTCTGCTGCCACAAACACACAGTGTGCAGGGAGAGGAGATGAGGAGACAGGAAGCACCTTGGTGGATGCCGTACCTGGTTCCCAGATACTGGGAGAGGGACTACAGGTGGCTCGAGGTCAAGGAGGGGACTCTATGAGGGCTCCCTTTTCCTTCTCCCTTGGGAGAAACCTCTCAAAACAAGTGCGGGCACCTGTCCTTCCTCACGCAGACAGAACTCACCCTGGACTAGGGGGGAAGGAAACTCGCCATTTTCACTGTTTGAAGGCTGCTGCATCTGTTCCATGCAGCTTCATGGATTTGGCAGAGATGCCACTGCAGGTGGGCCCCAGTGCAGTAACACTCTCGTTAAATGGTTCACCAAGAGCAAAGGTGTGCAGGGGTCTGGACCTACTAACCCTGAGTCAGTTGTCAGTGCAACACAGATACGGACATAGGAGAGGGAAAAAATATGGATTAACCAAGAAATGGACCTGGAGGAAACAGCTGAAGTAAGGATCCCTCCTGTGAGTAATAGGAAGATGCCAGAATTGTGGTGCTGGAGAAGACTCTTGAGAATCTCTTAGATAGCAAGGAGATCAAATCAGTCAATCCTACCTAAAGGAAATCAACTCTGAATATTCATCAGAAGGACTGATAATGAAACTGAAGCTCCACTAATATGGCCACTTGATGCAAGGAGTTGACTCACTGGAAAAGACCCTGATGCTGAGAAAGACGGAGGGCAGTAGAAGGGGCAGCGGAGGATGAGATGGTTGGATGGCATCACCGACTCAATGGGCATGAATTTGGGCAAACTCTGGAAGACAGTAGAGGACAGAGGAGCCTGGCGTGCAGCAATCCATGGGGTCATGAAGAGGAGGACACAGCAACTGAACGACAAGGAAGTATTAAACAACCGAGACAGAAATCAAAGCATAGCAGAGACAAGGAGAGACAGGGGCTCAGGGGAGAGCCCCCACTTAGGAAGCAAGGTGGGCACTGCTGCTGCAGCCCCGAACCTCCGCTCAGCCAGAACGGGCACCTTCCAGAAGTATTTCAATGAAGTGTGCAGCAGACGTGAGCTCAGCCAGTGCCCTGGCCTCCCCACAGTCCCACTTAATCCTGAATAAGCTGCCCGTCTAACATCTGAGCACACTCAAGCCCAGATGGGTTCTAAGCCTTAGCCTAGGACTGTTTCCACTATGCTTTCTAATGTTTGGACATAACAAGATTCCATGTGTCCAGAACAGATCGTCTCATCAAGAAAAAGGTACCTTTTGGAAGCCTTACTGGCTTCATTCTCTTTACACTGAATTTCCTGCTAAGTGTACTCATGGGCTGAAAACTTCAGTCCCAACAGAGAGCTGGTTTGGCTGAGGGAGGCTCATGCCTGCGAACGCTGACTGACCAAGATGTTCTCACCTGGCTCACAAGCAATATACTGGCTTCCACTCACAAGTATTCAGGCTTTGGGAGCCCAGTGTGAGGAACCCCAGACTGGTCACTCTAACAAAAGATGCACTTTTGTACTGACCACAGTTACTGGTGGCTCAGTGGTGAAGAATCTGCCCGCCCATGCAGGAGACGTGGATTCGATCTCTGGGTCAGGAAGATCTCCTGGAGAAGAAAATGGCAACCCACTCCAGTATTCTTGCCTGGAAAATCCTATGGACAGAGGAGCATGGTGGGCTACAGGAGTAGCCTCCATGGAGTTCCAAAGAGTTGGACTCGACTTAACAACTTGACTAAACAACAGTTACCTGGGTGAAGAATGTAAGTGATGCTCCCTTAGGAAACCAAAAGTGCTTAACATCAGAGGGAAATTTAAGTTAAAGGGAAGGCACTGAAATGCTAGGATGGGGACAGCTGAGAATAATAACTAGCACATGGTCCCAGGTCTGTCATTCGTAGCTGGTACCCTCAACCAGGAGGCCAAACATCTTTGAGTCTTGGATCCTTCCTTTGCCCTGTGAGCCTCATGTGGTTGCATGAAAAGAGAAAAATTTCAATGCCCAGAGAAGATGTGTATAAGAGACAGATATACCATTTCCCTTAAAGGCAGAGATGGAAGCAGAGCAGACTGTTCAGACGGCCTGAGGAAATACTGGGCCACACCTAATGAAAGTTCTCAGCTTAAACACTTACAACCTTATTAATGCTGCCAGCATTAATAATTACTTGTGAGCTTCAGATAAAACTAATAATGACTAGGTGAATTAAAATGACTGACCAAATATATAGTGCCAGGACATCAATGACTGTAACAGTATAACTCATGATATGAGAAGAAGAAACAAGAGGGAACTGCATCCTGGACCATAACAGACTANCCCCCAGTTCTTTTGGATTTGAATGGCACCTCGCTCCAGTCTACACCTGTATCTTGGGAGTCAGAGCAGTGAATTGTGAGACGCTTGCATGTGGAGCCTTGCAAGTGGAGCTTGCATGAAGTTCTAAGTGGGATTTTCCCAAGGAAAGGATGCTTAGCTCCTCCCCAGTCCCAGCCCTGCCCACGCCCCTCCTCACCACCAAGACGTGCTCCAGGAGGTCCAGGTAGCCGAGGGTGCACTCCGTCCCATACCGCAAGGCTCTGGTGCGCACCTCCTCACTGACGTCAGGGTGGAAGGAAGCTTGCTGGAGAAAGAAAGGAATGTCACCTTAAGACAGGGAGAACCAGGAGGCAAGTGGACCAGGCAGCCACATGGTCTTGTACATCCTACCTGTTTCCACTTTAGGTTCTCTGACAAGTTTGTGTCTTGCTTTTTCCAGTGCCAAGGGGCCAGACAAAAGCAAGTGAATCTGGCCCCCTTTTCCTTCCTTTCTCACCATGCCGACCCTCACATCTTTTATTGAAAGGAAGAAATTCCTCACTCTGTGACCAGACCACACTGCAGTCATAGCCAGTCTCCTGGCCGGGCCCACTGGCTCCTGGGAACCTTCAGAGAGTGAGCTCTCCAGCACCCTGAAGGTGCCATAAATAACTCACATTATACATGTCGAGATAAGCAAACCAGGACATATGGTTAACACAGCATCTGAACCCCCTTCTTTTTGCACTTGTGACCTGCTGACCTGAGTTACTCAAGAGATATCGTTTCACATGGCACGTCCATTCAGAGGGCCACCAGATGAACGACATAACATCCAGTGATGTTTGAATTTCGAATAAACAATGAAAACATTTAGCCTAAGTATGGGGCACCCTAGTGTGTGTGTGTGTTTTTTTTTTGCTCAGTCTGGCAATACTACCCATTTAGGCTTTCCTGCTGTAGTAACTTCACTCTGGAAAGAACTTGAAGGGGCTTACAAGAATACAAAAAACAGAAAACTGCAAAAAAAAAAAATCACAAATCAGGAAAAACACAAATCACGCATTAGGATAAAAGGTCAAGGCAGAAGGGGAAGAGTGACCTGTCTCCATGCCTCCTCCAGTCAAATCCTTCTTCCTGGGGGTTGGGGGCTATTTGGAGAATACCTGGGACTTCTCCTCACCTGTCCTCCAATTTGAGTGGCCAGCATCTATCATTTATGAGCCTGGTTTTATTCATCTGAGAACTAACAGGCCAGGCCTTTAACTCCTTCCACCCTTTCATTAGCCTTGCTCCCCCGTGTCTCCAAGTGTGAGGACAGAGCCCAGGTCTGGTTCAAGGGGGAAGACAAGGGCTATGATGCTCTTCTAGTAGGTAATGCACAAGGCCCTCAGTGAGAGCTGTGTGGGTGCTGATGATCACTGCTGGCGCCTCCAACTTGACAGAAGCCTTGGGGAAAGCAACCTAGCAATAACTAGAAAGTCACACCATTTGACCCACTAATTCTACTTCTGGGAGTTTTGCCTAAGGATATTATCCAAAGCATAGAAAAAAACCCAAAGATGCCCAAAGATGTACACTGAAGTTGATGATTAAGGAAAGTGCAGATAATCTAAGTAGCTGATAGCAGGGGAAAGAGTATATTCATTAACAATGTATTTCATGCTCATTAAAGAATCAGTTATAATGACTTACAGTAACAAAGAAACAGTCATGTAACATTAATTGTAACTGGAGATATGAAGTTGTGTCTGATAAAGACATATGAACGTGAAAGCACACTCAGAAAGAAAAACACACTGGAATTAACTGGGGGTGTAGGGAAGTCTGTGTCCCCACTGGAGCAATTAATGTAATCCTCCGTGTCTGGTGAGATGAGTCAGTTGGGTCCTACTACACTTCGGTTTCTGCCCTGGCTCCCCTGCTCAGCCCCAAAGGCGGTGTTCAAATACGGCTATGTGGCCCTCTGCTTGGAACAGAATTGTTCCTTCTTGGCCCACTAACTGGCATTCCTAGTTTTCTATATATTTACTGCACACCTTTTCTGGAAAGCTGGCTCATTGCCTTTCTGCAAGGGATGGGAGATACCAGAGACCACAGGAAACGTAAGCATCAGTAAGTCCTGTCCTGAGAGGAGTCTCTGGGCTCAGCAGTGACCCTTGTCATCAAGTCTGGTATTGGCATGTGAAGCTCTGGCTGGAAATCAGGATGGCTTGATCCAGGGCGAGATCACAATGAAGAGTCAGGGCTAGGCCAATGGCACCTGTACTTTAATCCTTAACCTCTTCCCCTGAAGATGGGAACACAGAGGAGGAAAATTGGAGCTGTCTTCCATTTCACATCTGTAACATGGAGACAGAGGTTCCTGTTGTTCATCAACCATGGTGATCTTGATCTCTGTGATTGGGAGGCCACAAGGAGCAGAAACAGACTGGCCCAGAGCTCAGAAGGTGCGATCTCAGTTCTGGTTCTGATTGTGTGACCTTGGTCATGCCACATCATCTCTCCAATCAAATTAGGAGAATTCCTAATTAGAAGAATTCCCTTACCCTTTCCATCTAGGATCGAATGACAGAACATACACCTGCCCTTCCAAAACTCTGAGGTGCTCTGCACGTGAACTGTGGTGGTGCTCACTAGCCATATCTGGCTGGCAAATATTGCGGTGATGGAGGTTATAACCCAAACAGAATGATCACTTCTGCCAGGGTAGAGCCCATTGAGTGCATCAAAACTGTACTTGGGAGACTTCCCAGGTGGTCCAGAGGTTAAGAACCTGCCTTGCAATGTAGAGGATGTGGGTTTGATCCCGGGTCAGGAAACTAAGATCCCATATGCCAAGATGTCAAGGGGCAATTACGCCCTGATGCCACAGCTGTTGAGCCCACGCTCTCTGGAGCCCACGTGCTACAACTAGAGTCTGCGTGTCGTGAGGAAAGATCCCTCGTGACGTGACTAAGATCCAACACAACGAAATAAATAAATAAAAAGAAATAAAATAATAAAACTATACTTGGGGCCTGAGGAGAGAAACTCCCTGGCCCAGCACACGTGGAACTTCTGACAGTGGCCCTACCCTCTTGCCACCCTCTTCTCCTCCCACCTCCCCTCACCCCACCCTGGGGACCAGGAGATGCAGTGCTGTTTCCCACACCCAGCCCTTCAGCCTGACCGCCTCGCCCTGCCTCTGCCCAGGGACACCAGCCCATCCTATCCCTGCCGAGGAACTGGAGAGGCCATCGTCTGACCCTGCACCAGCTCTCCCCACAACTTACTTCACCACAGAGAAGGGCCTGTTCCAAGGACCCCAAGGTGCAACAGCTACTTTTCCCCTTCTGTGGTTCATCTCCATCTGCTGACCAGGGTGGTGGGGGTGGGGGGATGAGGGAGTGGGGTAGGGGTGAGGTGTCACTGATCCATCATGGGGAGAAGTCAGGGTTCCAGGGACATGGCTATCCCCAGACGGGTGCAGGACTGGGGTGGGGCTGCTCAGTGGGAGATGGGGGGCCTCTTATGGCTCCTTGGCTTAACAGATGTAAAGTAAAGGGAAGGTTATAAAGCTCAGGTCTCCCCAGCAGCACCAGCTCAGGGCAGCCGCCCCTGCTGTCTCCCTAAGGGTCGGAAGAGCTTCCTCAAGACGCCTGGTGCTGTTTGGTTCCCCTAACTCACTCTCTCACCCAATCATGGCAATACCCTTCCTGGCGCAAAAAGGCTGATCGAGGAAGCAGGTAAGCGCACAGGCTGACGAGGGTGCAGTTTTCCTTTGGAGGGCCTGGGACAAAACCTCACAGTCCTGCTCCACTCCTGCAAGAGCAGCCTCTACTACAACCCCTATAAGAAGGTGTCCCTCACCTATTTAGGAAGGACTGAGAGATGAAGTGGGAGGGTAAGTCAGCAGACCAAGTCCACACCCTCTTAAATATGAAACTACCTCCAGAGTGCCACCTCCCATGGCTGATGGGCACACTTGCCGTTAGTGTGCACTCTATCACACAGGCTAGGGTACTGAGCTGCTCACTCCTACACGTGGACAGTCCCTCTCCTTCTCCAGACTGACTGCAACAGCTCAGCCACGAAAGAGCACCACCCTCCCCACCCCAATCAACGCCAAGGTCTTTACCTTGCAGGCCGTCAACATGTCCGACAGAGCACCACCCTTCCCACCCCAATCAACGCCAAGGCCTTTACCTTGCAGGCCGTCAACATGTCCGACACGGCCTTCCGGCTCAGATTGGCAGTGGCTATCACATCCTCCTGTCGACAAGAGTTCCCAGCGGCCACAGCTTTGGCCGTTGCCATGGTGATGCCTTTGGTCATCCTGATGGATTCTTCAGGTGATGATGTCTTTTCAGGTACCTCTTTTGACTGGAATACCTGGAAGTTAGAAATGGAAGAGCTGAAAAAAGTCAAAAAGGGAAGGACGGAAATAACATATGCTTCCCCTACTGGCTGCAGTGCAGTGTCTGAAAACTGAGCTAGCTATAGGAGGAAACTGGTCAAATGGCAGGAAACAAAAAATGTAACTGGAGTACAGTAATATTATTCTTGCTTTAAAAATTCCAGCGTGGATAAGCCCCACACACCTGTCTGCAGCATTCCTAGGGGGAGATCGTGGGGTGGAGAATGATTGACACTGTTAACATGCTTGCCTGCGGAAACCGACACTCCATGTGCATTAACTCCACCCCTGGGGTGGTGGGGTAGGGTGGACCGTGCAGCTTCCCAGATCTTCTGGCCCATTCCTGCTGATACCTCAGTGGTTCCCAGAAGCTCCACAGCCCTGACGCTGGTTCCAGAGAAAGACTGACCTGGATGAATCACTCTGGACTCAGCTCTCTCTCTTAAAGACAGTGTGAGGCTGGGGAAAAATGAAGCATTCCATTTCTTCTATTCTCAGCCTGTCTTACAAATATAGCTGCCTAATTGTGTGGAGGTGCTCATGTCGAGCCTGCCATCGTGACACTGTGAATTATTTAACAACACTCATACACCTTTAGAGAAGCTGAAATACATTAGCCAAGGTAAGTGAGCATCTCACTTTAAAATTCCACCTGCTGGTCAAGACAACCATTTCTGCTTGCAGCCCACCTGCCATGGTTCTACCGTGAGAGACGGATCCCTGCATACAAGGACTCCTGAACCAGGTAGGGCTGCTCTGTCCTCAGTCCTTGCTGTTCAGTCGCTAAGTTGTGTTTTTGCAACCCCATTGCCTGTAGCACACCAGCCTTCCCTGTCCTTCTCTATCTCCCAGAGTCTTCAGCCCTAGGCAGCCATGTTTGAGCCACGATTCAGAAGGGAGGACCCAGCTGACATCCCTGTCATGTGCCAATCAGGGTTGAACATCACTAACCCCCTAAAAATGAGCAGCAGCAATCTGACTGCCAGGACCAGCCCTTAATGCTGCAGTGTGACGAGCACGGACAGAGCCCTCCCTGCTGACATGGGCCTTGGGGCTCATGCTCCTTTGGGAACCTCCTATGTTCATGGACATGCATCGTCTGGGTCAATTCTTTTCTTTTTTTTTGGATCTAGGTCAAGTCTAGTCTGACCATGTGTAATACCCCAGGAATTACAAATCTCTTCCATTGCCACTGTTTGGCCCACCCACACCTGTCAGAATGTTTGATAAGAAACCCCAGTCCAGGAACTTCCCTGGTGATCCAGTGGTTAAGAAACTGAGCTTCCAATGCAGGGGGTGCGGGTTCCATGTCTAGTCAGGGAACTAAGATCCCGCATGCCATGTGGTACGGTATGGCCACAAAATAAAATTAAAAAAAAAAGAAAAGAAACTCCCAGCCCATGTAGGCAGGCATTTCTTCTTTGTGTGAGAACTAAGCACAATGGCAACCAAGGTCGGAGTCATTTAAAACAGGACACAAGAACCCAAGTCTTCACCACTAAAACCCAACAGAGTTGCTCATCTCCACTGCTTCCCAGATGGCACTAGTGTTAAAGAACTCGCTNCCGCATGCCATGTGGTATGGTATGGCCACAAAATAAAATTTAAAAAAAAAGAAAAGAAACTCCCAGCCCATGTAGGCAGGCATTTCTTCTTTGAGTGAGAACTAAGCACAATGGCAACCAAGGTCGGAGTCATTAAAAACAGGACACAAGAATCCAAGTCTTCACCACTAAAACCCAACAGAGTTGCTCATCTCCACTGCTTCCCAGATGGCACTAGTGTTAAAGAACTCGCTTGCCAATGCAGGAGACATAAGAGATGTGGGTTCGATCCCAGGGTCATGAAGATCCCCTGGAGAAGGAAATGGCAACCCACTTCAGTATTCTTGCCTGAAGAATTCCATGGACAGAGGAGCCTTGAGGGCTATAGTCTGTAGGGTTGCAAGAGTTGACATGACTGAAGCAACTTAGCATGCACACATTGCTGACCCTCAGGAGCTTGTGGCCTTTGTAGGTGACTCTCTGAAGACTCCTCCTTCCAAAAGAGAAGCTGAATCTGTGAGCAGATCTGCTGTTAAAAAAGGAACCTCACATGATGGCCCATGTTGCCTCTGCATTTAAATTTTATTTATCTGTGATTCTTTGAAAAATGTCTTAAAGCTGTCTGTGTAAGTCATTTGGCCTACTAAGAATAAAAGTACATATAAGACAATGAAAATAAATAGCATTTGTAATAATAAATTAAAAAAAGAGGAATCTCAGTTTGAAGGTACTCATTTTCAGCATATTTCTTTCGAGGGATTAGGATAAGGCAAACCACAACCAACATGGAGTCAAAAGAACAGGAGACAACCATAGTAACCCCAGGATACCCTTGTTCTAAGACAGTGGAACTGGGCAAGAGTGAACGCAGGGTCGGAGTCTCTGAGATCAGACACCTCACGTGGAAGGCAGCCTGAAGTTAAAGGGAAGTGTCCCTGGTAAAAGTGTCTAGTCTAGGTTTTCCTAACAGTGATCTCAGACTCTCAGATCTATCTGTGTGCAGCAGGATGAGCTGTTGTTGATGGCCATGGGAATCAGGAGGGGCCATGTGTGGCCCCTGAAGGCGAGGACTTCCCTGGTGTCTCAGTGGATAAGAACCTGCCTGCCAACGGAAGGGACACAGGTTTGATCCCTGGTCCAGGAAGACTCCCCATGCTGTGGAGCAAGTAAGCCCATGTACCACAGCTCCTAAAGCCTATGTGCTCTAGGGCCTGTGAGCTGCGACTGCTGATTTCTGTGCACCCTATAGCCGATGCCTTACAACAAGGGAAACCACCGCAGTGAGAAGCCTGTGCACCGCAACAAAGCAACAGCGTGTTTCCCGCGACTAGAGAGAGCTTGCATGCATCAGTGAAGACCCAGTGCAACCAAAAATGAATAATAAAATAAGTAAAATTTTAAAGAAAGCATAAACTCAAGGCGAGTGCAAAGGGCCACAATGAGTCTTCCCTTTGCCAAGGCTCTTCTGCAGTGCTTTCATTTTATGCTGCAATTTTAGTGGTATTAAACCTGAATGGCCCCAAGTCATACATTAATTCATTTAATTACAATTGCAAACTGATCCTAGCCCAACTCTGAGGTCAGTATCACATAGGTTCTCCATGGCACAAGGCTACCAGCAGGCAGGTGAGTGGGCCCCCCTAGCTCAGGCACTCCAAGCAAAATCTTAGAGAAGTTGCACTGGGGTCGGCTGTTGGACACAGGACCCTAGGGAGGTGACTGGTGGCTCCTTACCGTGAGCTCCTGCTTCATGTACTCGATGGTGGCCTCTAGTGCCCGTGTGCCCCGAGTGGCCTCGTCCTCCACTGCCTTCACGGTCTTGAGGAGGGAGGTGACATTGGTCACCATCACCTGCATGGGAAGACAGGCCAAGAGAAAACAGTGTGTGCTAAGGTCACATCCCTCTTAGTGCAGGTCTAATGGCATGAGTGCCCACACCTCTACGGGAGGAAGGAACTCAGATGCACATTGCCCCCTCCAAAACCCTGCAGTGTCATCTCAGTCTCTCACTGGGGCAGCCCTGGCACACTTGCCCCCGGCTGGGGCTCCACTCTACCTTGGCAGCCCCCTTGAGCTGGTACATGGAGGGGTCATCGGCAGGCTTGCTGGCAGCTCCCTTGGTGGCACCAATGAGATCTGAGAGGGCCTTGGCCACGTCTTTGATGGCATTGATCAACACTACCTGAAAGACAGCATGCACCCTGGGTGAGCAGCCGCGCCAACATCACACTGCACAGAGCAGGGCAGGGGGGACCTGGGAGGCAGGGCAGCGTCCACAGTGCCCCCGCCCGCAGTGCAGGAGAGTCCCCAGGGCCTGCCCTTGGAGACTGGTGTGAGTCTAGGTGGAAACCCAGAATCCGCGCCTGAAGAGGCTCCCTGAGGGAGGTAGATGCTGAGCNATAAAATGCTAGGCAAAACATATGACTTGTTTCACGGATTTTGAAATACATCCAAAAATGTCACAATAATTTTTATTGCCTTATGCTGCACTCTATACTACAAATCAAGTTCATGTGTTCTCATGAGCACTAAAATTAAATTTTCCATATTTAGTGAGAATAAATTGTATCTCATTTAAATGCACACTTATTTCACAGTTTATCACAATATTCTATATATTCTCATCACTTTTTTCCTTTTTTTGCAGATTTAAGTATACATTTCTTAATATTATTCTGTAAAATTTTGTATCTTTTATATAATGACTATGCTAAACTTTTGCCAATTTTTTGAAATAATTTTCCTAGGCTGTTTGAATAACAGAACAATTATCTTTGAAGAATTTTATATTTTAAGTAGTTGATCAGAAATTTTTCCTTTAATCTTTCAATGATTCTTAGAAACATAGTTCAATTTTATTTTGTCTTATTTTGTCTATAAATTTTGCTAAATCTAAGATATTTTTAGGACAAATAGGTTATTGGAGGGTGCTAGGATTTTGTATAACAAATATCTTAATATGTTAGAACTATGCTGGAGCTAATGATATAATTGAATTCTTTAATTTGCTCTGTATTTTAAATTGTTACTTAGTCAAAGATGTTATTACTTACTGAAATTCAAAAGTCATTTATGTAAATTAATACTTTCATAAGCCTGTGCTAATTAAAATTATTGGTTTACACCAAAGAATCCCTGCCTAATGAGTGCCATTGTTTGGTAAAGAATCCGCCTGCTGATACAGAAGATTCAAGAGAGGTGGGTTCCATCCCTGAGTCGGGAATATCCCCTGGAGTAGGAAATGGCAATCCACTCCAGTAATCTTGCCTGAAAAATTCCATGGATAGAGGAGCTTGGGGGACTATAGCACATGGGATCACAGTCACACATGACTTAGTGACAGAGCATGCATACATACATACAAAAAACTACGACCATGTAGAAGGCTAGAGAACTCTATCCTACAGAATTTCAACCCCCCCAGTCCCCACCTCCCTACCCAATCTCCCATTCCCCCAACACACACACCCCGTCAAAAGCCAGGTTCAGTTCAGTTCAGTTCAGTTGCTTAATCATGTCCAACTTTTTGCAACCCCATAAACTGTAGCATGCCAGGCCTCCCTGTCCATCACCAACTCCCAGAGTTTACCCAAACTCATGTCCACTGACTCAGTGATGTCATCCAACCCTCTCATCCTCTGTGGTACCTTTTTCCTCCTGCCTTCATTTTTCCTAGCCTCAGGGTTTCTTCAAATGAGACAGCTCTTTGCATCATGTGTCCAAAGCATTGGACTTTCAGCCTCAGCATCAGTCCTTCCAAATATCACTCAGGATTGATCTCCTGTAGGATGGACTGGATGGATTTCCTTGCGATCCAAGGGACTCTCAAGAGTCGTCTCCAACACCACAGTTCAAAAGCCTCAATTCTTTGGTCCTCAGCTTTCTTTATAGTCCAACTGTCACATTCATATATGAGTACTGGAAAAACCATAGCCTTAACTAGATGGACTTTGTTGGCAAAGTAATGTCTCTGCTTTTTAATATGCTGTCTATGTTGGTCATAACTTTTCTTCCAAGGAGCAAGTGTCTTTTAAGTTCATGGCTGCAGTCACCATCTGCAGTGATTTTGGAGCCCCCAAAAATAAAGTCAGCCACTGTTTTCGTGTTTCCCCATCTACTTGCCATGAAGTGATGGGACCAGATGCCATGATCTTAGCTTTCTGAATGTTGAGCTTTAAGCCAACTTTTTCACTCTTCACTTTCACTTTCATCAGGAGGCTCTTCAGTTCTTCACTTTCTGCCATAAACGTGGTATCATTTGGCACATCTAAGGTTATTGATATTTCTCCCAGCAATCTTGATTCCAGCTTTTGCTTCATCCAGCCCAGCATTTCTCATGATGTGCTCTGCATAGAAGTTAAATAAGCAGGATCACAATTTATAGCTTTGACATATTCCTTTTCCTACTTGGAACCAGTCTGTTGTTTCATGTCCAGTTGTAACAGTTGTTTCCTGACCTGCATACAGATTTATCAAGAGTCAGGTCAGGTGGTCTGATATTCTCATCTCTTTCAGAATTTTCCACAGTTTATTGTGATGCAAACAAAGGATTTGGTATAGTCAATAAAGCAGAAATAAATGTTTTTCTGCATCTTTCTTGCATTTTTGATGAACCAATGGATGTTGGCAAGTTGAGCTCTGTTTCCTCTGCCTTTTCTAAAACCAGCTTGAACATCTGGAAATTCATGGTTCATGTAATGCTGAAGCATGGCTCAGAGAATTTTGAGCATTACTTTACTAGTGTGTGAGATGAGTGCAATTGTCCGGAAGTTGGAGCATTCTTTGGCATTGCCTTTCTTTGGGACTAGAATGAAAATTGACTTTTCTAGTCCTGTGGCCACTGCTGAGTTTTGCACATTTGCTGGCATATTGAGTGCACCACTTTGACAGCATCATCTTTCAAGATTTGAAATAGCTCAACTGGAATTCCATCACCTCTACTAGCTTTGTTTGTAGTGAGCTTCCTAAGGCTCATTTGACTTCACATTCAAAGATGTCTGGCTGTAGGTAAGTGATCACACCATCATAATTATCTGGGTTGTGAAGATCTTTTTTGTACAGTTCTTCTGTATATTCTTGCCACCTCTTAATATCTTCTGCTCCTGTTAGGTCCATACCATTTATGTCCTTTATTGAGCCCATCTTTGCATGAAATATTCCCTTGGTATTTCTAATTTTCTTGAAGAAATCTCTAGTATTTCCCATTCTATTGTTTTCCTCTATTTCTTTGCATGGATCACTGAGGAATGCTTTCTGATCTTTCCTTGCTATTCTTTGGAATTCTGCATTCAGGTGGGCGTATCTTTCCTTTTTTCCTTTGCTTTTGGCTTCTCTTCTTTTCATAGCTATATGTAAGTCCTCCTCAGACAGACATTTTGATTTTTTGCATTTCTTTTTCTTGGGGATGGTCCTGATCTCTTTCTCCTGTGCAATGTTTTGGACCTCCGTCCATAGGTTATCAAGCATTCTATCAGATCTAGTGACTTGATTTAGGTCATACCTGAATGCTCTAGTGGTTTCCCCTACTTTCTTCAATTTAAGTCTGACTTTGGCAATAAGGAGTTCATGATCTGAGCCACAATCAGCTCCCAGTCTTGTTTTTGCTGACTGTATAGAATTTTTCCATCTTTGGCTGCAAAGAATATAATCAATCTGATTTTGGTGTTGACCATCTGGTGATGTCTAAGTGTAGAGTCTTCCCTTGTGTTGTTGGAAGGTGTTTGCTATGAACAGTGCGTTCTTTTGGCAAAACTCTATTAGCTTTCTTCCTGCTTCATTCTGTATTCCAAGGCCAAATGCCTGTTACTCCAGGTGTTTCTTGACTTCCTACTTTTGCATTCCAGTCCCCTATAATGAAAAGGATGTCTTTTTGTATGTTAGTTCTAGATGGTCTTGTAGGTCTTCATAGAACAGTTCAACTTCAGCTTCTTCAGCATTACTAGTTAGGGCATACACTTGGATTATTGTGATATTGAATAGTTTGTCTTGGAAATGAACAGAGATCATTCTTTCATTTTTGGGATTGCATCCAAGTACTGCATTTTGGACTCTTTTGTTGACTATGATGGCTATTCCATTTCTTCTAAAGGATTCTGGCCCACAGTAGTAGATATAAGGGTCATTTGGGTTAAATTCACCCATTCCAGTCCATTTAGTTCTCTGGTTCCTAAAATGTCAACATTCACTCTTATCATCTCCTGTTTGAACACTTCCAATTTGCCTTGATTCATGGACCTAACATTCCAGGTTCCTATGCAATATTGCTCTTTACAGCATCAGACCTTGCTTCTATGAACAGTCACATCCAAAACTGGGTGCTTTTTTTT
>SJYW01028899.1:642249-652660 GCA_006410735.1 Raphicerus campestris | reverse complement strand
TTTTTTTTTTTTTTTTTTTTTTTGCATCTTGAATGTTTATAATGGCTGTTTTGAAGTCTTTTTCTTATTATTCTGATTTCTGGTCTGTCACGGGCAGTGTCTTCACCTGTTTAATTCCCTCTGTTTATGGAATAATAGTACCCTTTTATTGGCATTTCTAATGGATGGCCTGTTTTGCTGTTATTGTTGTTATAAACTGGTTATTTCGAAGGGTACATTACAGCCACCCTGGATACTGATCCTTCAAGACTCTGGGATTTGATTTTGTTGTTGTTGTTCATTTACTTGTTTACTTACAAGGCTGGACTATTTCATTGACATTTATCTTCTGTCTCCTCAGTGTGAAACAACTGATATCACCCCACAAAGAGCAGGCTTGGGGATGCACACAGTCAGGCTGGGATGGTGCAGTTTCAATAGGACTCTCTTTGTCTCTCTCTTATGCAGATAT
Organism: Raphicerus campestris; assembly: GCA_006410735.1. NCBI lineage: Eukaryota > Metazoa > Chordata > Mammalia > Artiodactyla > Bovidae > Raphicerus > Raphicerus campestris. Next base: position 652,209 of record SJYW01028899.1, on the reverse strand, counting down.
CTCTGTTAAACCAACTCCTTTTTCTGGTATCCCCTCAGCTTTTAAGCTGCATTAACTGTCCCAGTGAATGCTTTGTTTTTGTTATGAAGTCATACATTACTCCAAGTCTGACTCAAACTGGGGTCCATTTGGAGAGGTATTTCTTTCAGGAAGTCTTTGCAACTTGTAACTCAGAAGGGCTATTTTTGGCAGTCTCTTTCCTTAGTTCTCTCTGGTAAATTAGCTGACCTTTGGTCTAGCTTGTTGCTCTTAATTGCATACTATCAAAGTGTATATTGTTTCTAAATGTACCCTTAGGCTTGAAATCCTCCACTATATTGCAAATAATCTGGGTCTTCTGGAGAGAGCTTTTTCAAAGACTGTTTTGGTAGTATNTAGCTGACCTTTGGTCTAGCTTGTTGCTCTTAATTGCATACTATCAAAGTGTATATTGTTTCTAAATGTACCCTTAGGCTTGAAATCCTCCACAATATTGCAAATAATCTGGGTCTTCTGGAGAGAGCTTTTTCAAAGACTGTTTTGGTAGTATCTCTTCTATCAAAATCTGTGAATCCCTACTCTAGGGCTTGGAATGGAGACTGTGGCCTGCTTCTCCTGCAGGGATATCCTTGATACATTAGCAAAACACTGGATTGGGCACTGTCCTCTTTTTTTTTTTTTTTTTTCCTTTTAGGCTTACTTCTCCTATGAAGCTGTCNTCCCAGTCAATTAATTGTAAAACTTCAATGACAGATTCAGGGCTATCAGTTTGGTCCCCTTCCCCAGCCCTGTAGCTTCCTCCCTGTGGCTCCTAATATTCCTGAAAATACTTCATAGTGACAGGGGGCTATGAGGACACATGGGCAAGGGGACCTGGACGTCAGAGCCCAGGGGGCTGAGTTTTGGAAGGAGTGACACGGCACTGGGAATCACCTCCTCTGCCCAGTCCTGGGGCTATGGAGAGAGGAAGAAAGGTGCTGGACATCTGGCAAGGACATGGGGGGATATATCCAGCAGCAAACGGAGACACTAGCNGAGTGACACGGCACTGGGAATCACCTCCTCTGCCCAGTCCTGGGGCTATGGAGAGAGGAAGAAAGGTGCTGGACATCTGGCAAGGACATGGGGGGATATATCCAGCAGCAAACGGAGACACTAGCCCCAGCCTCTGAAGCAGAGTCTGAAGAGCCAGCCTGGGAGAAGACAGCAGGCTTGGAGCTTCACTCTCCATTTAGGTAGAAGCTAAATGCCTGCCCGGGCCACTCCCAGTCCCACGAGGGTTAGTGAAAAAATCAAGGGCATAGATATTTTGCTTAGAAATAAAAAAAAGATGAAAAAGTTGGAACAGACTGGATGTAGGCTGTGAAAGGCAAACCTGGAACACAATTCTGTTTGCAGGTGAGAAAAGGCACTTATTTGGATTACATGGTCCATTTCCCCCACTTGAACATCCTTTTGAAATAAAAATGCATAACCATATTTCTGGATGTTGGGCAGCATCTCCAAAGTCCATCAGGCCACAGTGAACATCTCCCTGTCCAGGAGCCCCCAGGATGGCTGTCACCCCCATACCTGTGGTCTGCGAACGTCTCGTTGTTCTCTGCATTCAGGGTCCCCGCAGTCGCAAACATGATGGTGGTGTCCAGGTCGGCGATGATGCCGGATACGGCAGTGGCAGCTGTGATACATGCCTGGGTTCCCTTGTTCCCAGCCTGGAGAGCTGACAGCACCAAGGATACCTGAGAGCAGAGAGCGCAAGTCACGGGTGTGGAAGATAGAGAAAATATGACCCCAAAGTTTTCAGACTAAAAAACAAAAGACCAGAAAGAACACAGAAAATAGAAGAGGCAGAAACGTTTCCAAACTCACTTTACGAGGCCAACGCCACTCTGACACCAACCCAGGCAAAGATGCCCCAAAAAGACAGTCACAGGCCACCATCCTCAATGAACACAGAGCAAAAATCCTCCACAAAATATCAAGAAACCAAATGCAACAAAACAGTAAAAGCATCACACACCATGATCAAGCGGGAATTATTCCAGGGTTGCAAGATCGGTTCAACATCCAGACATCAATGTGATACACCACATTTACAAAACAAACGGTAAAAATTAAATAAGTCACCTCAATAAATGCAGGTAAAGCATTTGACAAAATTCAACAGCCATTTATGATAAACACTCTCAACAAAGTGCATATAGAGAGAACATATCTGAATATCATAAAGGCCACATACAACAAGCCGATAAGTTAACATTATATGCAAAGGTGAAAAGCTAAATGCTTTTCTTCTAAGATTAGGAACAAAACAAGGATTGCCACCCTCACTAGGTTAAATCAATACAATAGAAGAAGTCCTAGCCAGAGCAGTAAGAAAAAAAAAAAAAAAAAAAAAAAAGGCATTCAAATTGGAAAGCAAGGGTAAAACTGTCCCTATTTGCAGATGACATGATATTCTATATAAAAAACCCTGATGGACTCCATTAAAAAACACCAAACTTTTAGAACTAATAAATGAATGCAGCAAACTTGCAGGATACAAAATCAATAAACAAAAACCGATCATGTGTCTATATACTAATAATGAACCATCAAAGAGAGAAATTAGGAAATCAATCCCATTTATAACTGCATCAAAAAGAATAGAATACTTAGGAATAAATTTAACCAAGGAGGAGAAAGACTTGCATACTGAAAATTATAAAAAGTCAAAGAAATTGATAAAGGTACAAATAAATGAAAAGATATTTTAAGCTCATGGATTAGAAGAATATTGTTAAAATATCCATAATACCAAAACCAATATACAATTCAACACAATTCTTGCCAAAATTAAAATGGCATTTTTCACAGAAAATGAACAGTCCTAAAATTTGTATGGAGCCATAAAAGATCCAAATAGCTAAAGCAATCTTGAGAAAGAACAAAACTGGGGGCATTATGCTTTTTGATTTCAAACTAAATCACAAAGCAACAGTAATCAAAACAGTATGGTAAAGGCATAAAAACAGATGTGTAGATGGAATTAGAGAGCTCAGAAATGAACCCATTCATAGCTGATCAATTAATTTATGACAAAGGAGTGAAGAATATACAATGGGGGAAGAACAGTGTATTCATTAAATGGTGTTGAAAAAATTGAACAGCCATATGCAAAAAAATCAAACTGGATCACTGATTCACCATACACAAAAATTAACTCAAACTGGGTTAAATGTAAGACCTGAATATAAGGCCTGAATCCATAAAGCTCCTAGAAGAAAATATAGCTGGTCACTTCCTGGACAGAGGCTTTGGCAATGGGTCAGACAGTAAAAGCACAAGCAACAAAGCAAAAATAAGCAAGAGGAACTTGTTTACATATTGATAAACATATATATGTACACATATATGAATATATATATACACACACATATAAAACTAAAAAGCTTCTGCACAGTAAAGGAAACCAACAAAAGGAAAAGGCAATCTAGTGAAATGGAGAAAATATTTGCAAATCATATATTTGATAAACATAAATAGAACTCAAACTTATACAACTCAATAGCCAAAAAAACCCCTCAAAAAACCATCATTTTAAAAATGGGCAGACTAATTAAATGGACAATTTTTCTGAAAAGATACACAGATGGCCAACAGGCACATGCAAAGATGCTCCACATAATTATCAGGGAAATGCAAATTCAAACCACAATGAAATATCTATCACCTCACATCTGTCAGAAAGTTGATTATCAAAATGAAGTAACAAGTGTAGGCGAAGATGTAGAAGAAAGTGAATCCCGATACAACTCTTGCTGTAAGTAAAAATTGGTACAGCCCTATATGAAAAATTTTATGGAGATTCCTCAAAATATAAACATAGAACTATCCTAGNAACAGGCACATGCAAAGATGCTCCACATAATTATCAGGGAAATGCAAATTCAAACCACAGTGAAATATCTATCACCTCACATCTGTCAGAAAGTTGATTATCAAAATGAAGTAACAAGTGTAGGTGAAGATGTAGAAGAAAGTGAATCCCGATACAACTTTTGCTGGAAGTAAAAATTGGGACAGCCCTATATGAAAAATTTTATGGAGATTCCTCAAAATATAAACATAGAACTATCCTAGGACCCAGCAATTTCACTTCTGGCTATGTATTTGAAGAAAATGAAAACACAAACTCAAAAAGACATATGCACCTTCATGTTCATTGGAAAACTATTTGTCAAGACATAGAAAAAAATCTAAGCATCCATCAAAGGAAATTAGATAAAGGAAACGTGGTACATGTATGCAATGGAAAATTATTCGGCCATAACAATGAAATCTTGCCATTTTCAACAGCATGAATGGACATCAAAGACATTATACTAAGAGAAATAAATCAAAGAAGGACAAATGCCATACATCCTCCCTCTTATGTGGAAGCTGAAAACAAAGACAAAAACGAACACCAAGCCCAAAGATACAGAGAACGGACCANTAGTCAAGACATAGAAAAAAATCTAAGCATCCATCAAAGGAAATTAGATAAAGGAAACGTGGTACATATATGCAATGGAAAATTATTCGGCCATAACAATGAAATCTTGCCATTTTCAACAGCATGAATGGACATCAAAGACAGTATACTAAGAGAAATAAATCAAAGAAGGACAAATGCCACACATCCTCCCTCTTATGCAGAAGCTGAAAACAAAGACAAAAACGAACACCAAGCCCAAAGATACAGAGAACGGACCAGTGACTGCCAGCGGCGGGTGAGGGGGAGGAGAGATGGGAAAAGGAAGAGAAACTTTTTGTTTTCAGTTTAAACACACTGAATAAAAACGAAAACATAACAAAAAAATTCAATCAAATGCGCAGAAAAAGAGATCAGATTTGTCGTTATGGTAAGGGGGCAGGGTAGAGTTTGGTGATGGTGAGACTGAAGGAAATTGGTCAAAGGCACAAACTTCCAGTTCTAAGGTAAATCCTAGGGATGCAACGCAGTGATGATGACTATAGCTGACACTGCTTTGTGATCTTTATAAAAGATGCTGAAGTCCCAAGAGTTCTCATCACAAGGAAAAAATACACAGACACACACACTTTTTGCATTTATAATGAAGTACGAATAACACACAGTGTTATCTGTCAACTAGATAAATCTCAGTAAATCTAGGGGGAAGTTAAAAAAAAACCAAACAGAACAAACAGAACAGTGAATTTTCTCCCTGGGAGCCAAAATGGCTTGGGGTTGCCAGCAGTTTGGATCCAGCAGCCTGCCTGACTTAGCGCTGCCATCGCTGGTGGCACCACCTTGGGCAGGTGTTTCATCTCCCAGTCTCAGTTTTCTCATCTGGAAAAGGGGGCTATTACTTCTTAGGCCGATGGGAGGAATAAGTGGGGGAAAATGCATATAAAGTACTTGGCATGTAATAAGGGTTTACTAGATGGTGCTGGAGAAGACTCCTGACAGTCCATTGGACTGTAAGGAGATCAAACCAGTCAATCTTAAGGGAAATCAACCCTGAATACTTGTTGGAAGGACTGATGCTGAAGCTCCAGTATTTTGGTCATTTGAGGTGAACAGCCAACTCATTGGAATGGGAGGCAGGAGGGCAGGAGAGGGGGGCGTCAGAGGATAAGACGGCTGGATGGCATCGCTGATGCAATGGACATGAACTTGGGCAAACTTCAGGAGATGGCGAGGGACAGAGAGGCCTGGTGTGCTGTAGTCCATGGGGTCACAAAGGGTCGGACACAACTGGGCAACTGAACAACAACAAGCTCTCTGCTGACACTTGTCACTCCTTCCCTCGGCTGCCTCTTGACTAGAAATTCTCCAGAGTGGACCCCAGAGGGGCTGGAGCCCAAAGAGGACGCCTTCCTTTAACCTCTCCACTCCACCACTCCCCTGTGCCACCACCTGCCACCAGCACACCCTTATGCTTCTAGAGACATTTCCCCCACAAGGCAAGCTGGATCTGCCCCAGCCCTGGGGATGGCTCTTCTGCCACAGTAGAGGAGCTGAACTCCCTTCGCAACCACCTCCTATCTCCCAGGCCTCCCCCCAAGTTCCTGCCACACCAGCCCCTCCTTCCTTCTCCACCCACCTGCTGTCTTCCTCTTATGGGTCTGTCCTCCTGGCTGGGGATGATCACAGACACACCTAGACAGGTAAGGATGATGCTGGGTGGAGATCGGAGGGCAGGGAGATGCAGCAGTAATCTATCCGTAAGGCTAGATGCTCTGAACAAGCCAACTCCCTGCCTCTGATCCCTCTCCTGGCGTCCTGAGTCAGGGGTACTTTGCTTGCAGAAGCAGGAAGATGGAGGGAGGCCAGCTCAGGAAGATCAGGCTGCGCGGCCATGCTCACTGGCACCTCACAACTTGGACCCCCTCCTCCTCTCCTTCATGCTCCTATTCCAAAGTTTCCTACAGGGGAACTTGGCAGGAGTAACTTCAACAACAGGAAGGGCTTTCAAAGGAGGGAGAATGCCTTCCTCGAGCTGAGAGATTTATTTCCTCGTCCTGGGGAAGCCTGGATAGTCCTGTGGGCCGTGGAGACCGATGCCTGACCATGGTGAGAGACCACGGACAGAGGAGCCTCTGTCCCAGCAGCTTCCGGGGGAGGGACCCCTGTGCACCCCTCAAGTCCTGCTGCCAAGATTCTCAATAGTGCGGAGCTCTCTGTCCTGCAACCCAAGCGAAGGACAGGGAAACACCCACTAAGCATGGGTGATGCTGCCGGCACCCCACGCGGCCTGTACAGCAGCGGCCCTGAAAAATAACTCCAAGAAACCAGCCAAGCAAAACCATCAGCAAACTGCAGGAGGGTCCAGGAGGGAGGGACGTTCAGAACAGGGTGCTGTGAACCAGGGAAAACCTCCCAGAAGAAGGGGTGTTGGAGAACAGAGTTAGGGAACAGTGGCTGAAATCAGTCAAACCTTGAACAGTGTGCCCAGCATGGTGCCAAGCTCTTTGACATTGATCATTGTATATAACCTGCACAACCCCTGGGCCAGGTCTTCTACTTCTTCATCCTCCCTTGACTGACAAGGAAATCGAGGTGTGGCAGGGGGAAATAGCTTAGCTGAGCCCTATGCTCTCTGCTATGAGAGTCTGTCTCTATAAACAGCTGCCCAGAGAGTCAGGAAATGTCCTGTGGCTCCTGTTCCCCTTCCCCACCATGTGACCTTGGGGGGCTTAACCCTGCTTACTGCACTGTCTCCTCTGGAAATAAACAGGTTACACAAGAGGAGATGTGGATCCTTCTTACCTAGTCTCAGCACTTGGAAGCCTCCCTGAAAAGGGAGGGTGGGGGTAACAGTGTCCCCAGGGGCTTCAGGCGAGGTCCAGGTGCTGACTGTGACTTGGGCGTGGTCCATAGGAGAGCCCGTCAAGGTGACCGCCAGGGCCCTGACCTCGGTGGGACAGTCCCTCAGTTTCTCAGGACGACGGATCACCCCCAGCTGCCCTGGGGAGACCCTGGGTGGGAGGGAAGACATTTGGACCTGACCAGGCTGGCTGGTTCTGGGCTTGGTTGCCTGGTCTGTGCCTGGGCAGCGTTGGATGTCATCGTGCCTGCCTGGCCTGAGGGCTGCTCCTTACCTTCTCTGTGACGGCGCGGGCACACTCGATCAGCTCCCTCTTGGTGTAGCTATCCGTGGGGCACACCTGGAGGGCCCCTGCCTTCTGCACCAGGAAGATGCAGCCGTGGCCCAGGTCCTGCACCCGAGTGCGAATCTGGAAGCCGATCTGTGGAGGCAAGTCCGGGGTGGGGAGGCAAAGTATGATGGCTCTACCATCGAGGTCTTCCCTCCGTGGAAAATTTCTCCTATGTCCTAGGGGAGCCTGGCTAGGAAAATTCCACTGCTATTAGGAGCCTGTGTTTGGTGAACTATGGAATTTGGTTGAGTTTGCTTCCCTTTTTAGAGACTGTAAAATGCCCACAGTCCCCAGTAAGCAAGCTTGGTAATATTTGTTACCTTTTCTGCTGCATTGCTTATCTGTATCCTGAGCCACTAGGTAAGAATGTTAATTAGATGAACTCTGTGGGATTATTCATTCAGCCCATGTTTATTGAGCCCTTCCTGTGTGTCAGGGCCTCTTTGAAGTAGGCAAGGCATTTAATTTCATTGATTCCTCACAAAAGCCTGGAGAGGGTAATTAGAAGTTCAGATCATACAGCTTTAGTATAAAGCATATTTTAAAGGGTTCAGATTCTTACAAAATTGCTGTGTTTACCAACCAGAACGCCTTTTTTCCTCAGCTGTACCACGGAGCAAGAGCAGCCATGCTGGGCCCAGGCTTCCTTTCCAGCAAGCCAGGTTGAGATTTCCGTAAAAATTCACACTTTTAGAGCTGCTGGCCCATCAGGCATGCATGCTTTTTATGACCCCTATGTTGTGTGGTCAGAAATGGTAATTTGCTTAAAAAAAAAAAATAAAAATAAAAGCCAAATAAGCTCCACTATGGATACGGTGCCAGCTGTCTCTTTGTGGTGTAATAAATTCCACCTCTATTTCCCAACTATGGTTTTTTTAGTAGCCATGTACGGATGGGAGAGCTGGGCCCTAAAGAAGGCTGAGTGCCAAAGAATTGATGCTTTTGAAATGAGGGACTGGAGAAGACTCTTGAGAGTCCCTTGGACAGCAGGGAGATCAAACCAGTCAATCCTAAAAATCAACCCTGAATATTCACTGGAAGGACTGATGCTGAAGCTGAAACTCCAATACTTTGGCCACCTGATGCAAAGAGCCAACTCATTGGACAAGACCCTGATACTGGGAAAGATTGAAGGTAAAGGAGAAGGGAGTGGCAGAGGATGAGATGGTTAGATAGCATCACTGACTCAGTGGACATGAATCTGAACAAACTTTGGGAGACAGAGGAGGACAGAGGAACCTGGTGTGCTACAGTCCATGGGATCTCAAGAGTTGCCCAAAACTTGGTGACTGAACAACAGCAAACTATCCCCCAAAGTTTGCATTCTTTTGGCTTCATTTCACAATTTTCATTTTGGTCTGATCAATACAGCCCAGGTAAGCAAATGAACACAAAACAAAATACCCCTAAGCTAAGTGTTATTTTTTAAAATCCACAATAACTAGAACTTGGGTGCTTATCCTTCCAGCATCTCTCAAGAAGAGTTACTCAGAGAGTCCAGGTTTTATGAGTAAAACCTGGGAACTCACACACCTGGGAATTTGAGCTACCTGGATGCAGTCTTCCAACATCATCCCATGTGTCAGAATTTAAGAAAGGGAGATTCTGGGGAGTGAGGAGGCTGCAACTGCTCACTCTGTTATAGACAGACATAATGCTTTCAGGGGAAAATGTTATTCCGTTAACCCTCTGAGGCCCAAAGGATGTTTAATCCATTTGTAATGCATTCTCCTGCCTAGGAAGTGAGCTTCTGCTCTTTGGGATGTCTTCTAATCACGCGTGAGCAGGTGCTACAAAAGCTCTGTAATTAGGCAGGGCTTCTTGCTGACCATCTCCCCATGGAATGAGACACGAGCATCAGGCCAGGATTGTGCAATCAGACAGTTCTGAAAACACATCTGGACTAGTGCAGCATCAAGGTCACCATTGAGAACGAGAGAGGCTTGAATTCAGCCCACACAGTGGCAATGTCATTTAAGCGCATCTCTTTGCTGGGCATATCTGCTGGTTTAAACACAAGGTCAACCTGAAGCAGGGGGATGCCCCAGTTAAAGACTATTCTCAGTCTGGCTCTAGAGGCTTTTCAGACCCATATGGTGTAACCCTAAGTTCCCAAGAGTCAGAGCAAGGGACTTCCCTGGTGGTCTAGTGGTTAAAAATCTGCCTGCCAATGCAGGGGACACAGGTTCAATGCTTGGTCCAGGAAGATTCCACATGCCAAGGAGCAACTAAACCTGTGAGCCCCAACTAATGAGCCCTAGAGCCCATGCTCTGCAACAAGAGAAGCCAGTGCACCACCATAAGAGAAAGCCTGTGTGTAGCAAAGACCCAACA
>SJYW01028899.1:631672-642151 GCA_006410735.1 Raphicerus campestris | reverse complement strand
AAAAAAAAAAATAAAAATAAAAGCCAAATAAGCTCCACTATGGATACGGTGCCAGCTGTCTCTTTGTGGTGTAATAAATTCCACCTCTATTTCCCAACTATGGTTTTTTTAGTAGCCATGTACGGATGGGAGAGCTGGGCCCTAAAGAAGGCTGAGTGCCAAAGAATTGATGCTTTTGAAATGAGGGACTGGAGAAGACTCTTGAGAGTCCCTTGGACAGCAGGGAGATCAAACCAGTCAATCCTAAAAATCAACCCTGAATATTCACTGGAAGGACTGATGCTGAAGCTGAAACTCCAATACTTTGGCCACCTGATGCAAAGAGCCAACTCATTGGACAAGACCCTGATACTGGGAAAGATTGAAGGTAAAGGAGAAGGGAGTGGCAGAGGATGAGATGGTTAGATAGCATCACTGACTCAGTGGACATGAATCTGAACAAACTTTGGGAGACAGAGGAGGACAGAGGAACCTGGTGTGCTACAGTCCATGGGATCTCAAGAGTTGCCCAAAACTTGGTGACTGAACAACAGCAAACTATCCCCCAAAGTTTGCATTCTTTTGGCTTCATTTCACAATTTTCATTTTGGTCTGATCAATACAGCCCAGGTAAGCAAATGAACACAAAACAAAATACCCCTAAGCTAAGTGTTATTTTTTAAAATCCACAATAACTAGAACTTGGGTGCTTATCCTTCCAGCATCTCTCAAGAAGAGTTACTCAGAGAGTCCAGGTTTTATGAGTAAAACCTGGGAACTCACACACCTGGGAATTTGAGCTACCTGGATGCAGTCTTCCAACATCATCCCATGTGTCAGAATTTAAGAAAGGGAGATTCTGGGGAGTGAGGAGGCTGCAACTGCTCACTCTGTTATAGACAGACATAATGCTTTCAGGGGAAAATGTTATTCCGTTAACCCTCTGAGGCCCAAAGGATGTTTAATCCATTTGTAATGCATTCTCCTGCCTAGGAAGTGAGCTTCTGCTCTTTGGGATGTCTTCTAATCACGCGTGAGCAGGTGCTACAAAAGCTCTGTAATTAGGCAGGGCTTCTTGCTGACCATCTCCCCATGGAATGAGACACGAGCATCAGGCCAGGATTGTGCAATCAGACAGTTCTGAAAACACATCTGGACTAGTGCAGCATCAAGGTCACCATTGAGAACGAGAGAGGCTTGAATTCAGCCCACACAGTGGCAATGCCATTTAAGCGCATCTCTTTGCTGGGCATATCTGCTGGTTTAAACACAAGGTCAACCTGAAGCAGGGGGATGCCCCAGTTAAAGACTATTCTCAGTCTGGCTCTAGAGGCTTTTCAGACCCATATGGTGTAACCCTAAGTTCCCAAGAGTCAGAGCAAGGGACTTCCCTGGTGGTCTAGTGGTTAAAAATCTGCCTGCCAATGCAGGGGACACAGGTTCAATGCTTGGTCCAGGAAGATTCCACATGCCAAGGAGCAACTAAACCTGTGAGCCCCAACTAATGAGCCCTAGAGCCCATGCTCTGCAACAAGAGAAGCCAGTGCACCACCATAAGAGAAAGCCTGTGTGTAGCAAAGACCCAACATAGCCAACAATAAATAAATAAATACAGTCTAAAAAGAAGAGTCAGAGTGAACCCAAACGTAAGAGCTCTGCCTGCTGTCAAGGATGAGCACAGGTCTTCAAGGGCAAGACACTAACAGGGAAGTCAAGTGGGAGGATGGAGAAAGAAACAATCACAGACTTTCACAATAAAAAAAGACCTTATGAGTTCAGTCTTCCCATTTTACAGATGAGGAGACTGAGGCCCAGAGAAGTGCTGTGATTAGCCCAAGATCACACAGCCAATCCCTCACAAAGCCAAATAACAATCTAAGTCTTTCATCCCAAGCACAGTGCACTGTTCATTAGATCACTATTTTTCTAATTTGATTTTTTTTTTCCACTTAGCAGCAGAACCCTTTCCCACTCTCCAATATAATTGCTCATGGAAACTCAACATCTAAAACTTAAGGACCTTGTTATTGCTATACTCTTTCTTTGGAGTTAAAATTTATATTCTTGGCTCAAAAAGTCAACAGTTGAGGCTAAGTGATCCAAAGGTGGGATTATAAAGGCCAGTTTCAGTCTTGGCCACCGACTTGTTTCTGTATTTTGCCCTGGTTGCATGGTGTGGAGGATACTGGCCTGTGCATAAAGCAAAAGGGGAGCATTTTCTTACAGATCCCTGGCCACCCCAGACAGAGGAGACACCATGCCAGCCAGAGGCCAGCAGAAAACCACCCATGCCCCAGGGCAAGGTCCAGAGGGGAGTGGGGCAGTGTACGTTTAAAAAGGGAAACTTGAGTCAAACATGTGCAGAATTCCAGAGCACCAGCTGAGTGGGGGCTCTAGAGAATGTGGTATGAGGCTACTGTGCCAGAAAAGACCTGGTTTCCAGAACAGCCTTCTCCAGGCACCTCTCCTGCTCCCTGCACAGAGCTGAGCCTGGGCTTTCTGTCTGCAGAATGACAGGGCCCTGGGACAACCACAGGCCACTGAAATCACTCCCCAGTCACGTGGGGGTGGGAGGGAGGAGGCACCCACTTCTAAGCCATTCTAAACCTGAAATCTATGGGCTGACACGATAAATGGTGGGAAGACACCCCCTCAACCTCCGCCACCACAACCCACTCATGTTCTCTTAGGCCCCTCAGAAGGCTCTGCTATAGAAACACCCCCAGCGTCCTGACATTCAGCCTCCTTCCTGGAGATGACTCATGTTTGTAGCAAGCAATCCTCTAAATACAACTATGGAGCTGGCACAGTGGTCACCAGTGGGAAATTTCAGTTAGGAAGCCCAAGGAAGACCAGCACCAGAAAGCAAAGGGATGAGACCAAATGAATTTAACAAGAGAAAAGCTTTGGAGTCCTTAGTCAACCCTGGGCTTGGTCCTGTAGTCTGGGTCTGTGCTAGATCACATGACTATCTTCTATAGCCTGGTGCAGGACAAAGAACACAAACTGTGATCCCCAATAAACCTGGGTTTGAATCCTGACTTTTCTATCTACACAATAACTTGTTGCCTTCTTATTATACTTGAAACATTCACTTCAAAAAGTTATTTTAAAACGGGGCTTTGGACTTCCCTGGTGGTTCAGTGGTTAAGAATCGACCTGCCAGTGTCAAGGACACGGGTTCGATCCCTGCTCCGGGAAGATTCCACATGCTGCCGGGCAACTAAGCCCCTGCACCTAGAGCCTTTGTTCTCAACAAGAGAAGGCAGAGAAATGAGAAGGTGGCTCATTGCACTTACAGAGTGGCCCCTCACTGCAATTAGAGAAAGCCTGCATGCAGCAATGAAGAACCAGTGCAGTCATAAGTAAGTCAAATTTTAAAAGGTGTGTGTGTGTGGGTTAACACTAACTGTTGCCACTGCGTGATCCTAGGCATTTCTCAGCGTTCCCTGAGTCTCCTTGGTTTGCTTATCTATGAAATGGGAAGGGTGAATGATTCTCGCCTTACACACTGCAGTTGAGGGAAGATGGGCCAGAGCCCACCACAGGATCTGTGCCGTATGGATTGGATAAATGGTTCGCATACTCCTATCTGTCTCCATGGGCACATGGGTTAGTGAAGGACACCAGAATCAACACACTCAATGCTACTGCAATTTCACGGGACGTTTTGTACTGCTAGAGGAACATCCTAAAAGGGAATGCATTTTGAAAGGGTGTTGCAGATAAGGGCTTTAAAAATGCTAAGCTTCTCAAAGCAACACTAAACTTCTCAGCAAACAGGACTAACTCCTTCCATTTCCCACCCCCACAGTGATCCAACTCACCGCCAGTGTTTATTATAAAGGAATGTTGCTCCAAGACATAAAACCTGGAGTTTGAAATTGGCAACCTGAGTCAAGCAATACTTAAACCTCAAGAAAAACCCTCAATTCCCCCATCCTGCCCAAATAAAAGTAAAATGGAGAAGATTGTCTCCTGGTTTTGTGCCTTGCGGGAAATTAAAAGCCTGGCTTTCATGAAGTTCTGGCTCTCATTTCAATTGGAGGGAGCCTAAGAAATACTGATCCATCATCTTTTACTGCCTCAAACTAAACAAAACGTACAGATTTTTCTCAGGCTTCAAGATCAATTTCATCGGAAACCAGGTCAAGTATAATTTGCCTGGGAGAGCTTGTGGAAGTTGGAGAGGCAGTAATGGATGTTATCTGACAAACTACAGTTTCTCCTGAGACAGNGCCATGCCAGCCAGAGGCCAGCAGAAAACCACCCATGCCCCAGGGCAAGGTCCAGAGGGGAGTGGGGCAGTGTACGTTTAAAAAGGGAAACTTGAGTCAAACATGTGCAGAATTCCAGAGCACCAGCTGAGTGGGGGCTCTAGAGAATGTGGTATGAGGCTACTGTGCCAGAAAAGACCTGGTTTCCAGAACAGCCTTCTCCAGGCACCTCTCCTGCTCCCTGCACAGAGCTGAGCCTGGGCTTTCTGTCTGCAGAATGACAGGGCCCTGGGACAACCACAGGCCACTGAAATCACTCCCCAGTCACGTGGGGGTGGGAGGGAGGAGGCACCCACTTCTAAGCCATTCTAAACCTGAAATCTATGGGCTGACACGATAAATGGTGGGAAGACACCCCCTCAACCTCCGCCACCACAACCCACTCATGTTCTCTTAGGCCCCTCAGAAGGCTCTGCTATAGAAACACCCCCAGCGTCCTGACATTCAGCCTCCTTCCTGGAGATGACTCATGTTTGTAGCAAGCAATCCTCTAAATACAACTATGGAGCTGGCACAGTGGTCACCAGTGGGAAATTTCAGTTAGGAAGCCCAAGGAAGACCAGCACCAGAAAGCAAAGGGATGAGACCAAATGAATTTAACAAGAGAAAAGCTTTGGAGTCCTTAGTCAACCCTGGGCTTGGTCCTGTAGTCTGGGTCTGTGCTAGATCACATGACTATCTTCTATAGCCTGGTGCAGGACAAAGAACACAAACTGTGATCCCCAATAAACCTGGGTTTGAATCCTGACTTTTCTATCTACACAATAACTTGTTGCCTTCTTATTATACTTGAAACATTCACTTCAAAAAGTTATTTTAAAACGGGGCTTTGGACTTCCCTGGTGGTTCAGTGGTTAAGAATCGACCTGCCAGTGTCAAGGACACGGGTTCGATCCCTGCTCCGGGAAGATTCCACATGCTGCCGGGCAACTAAGCCCCTGCACCTAGAGCCTTTGTTCTCAACAAGAGAAGGCAGAGAAATGAGAAGGTGGCTCATTGCACTTACAGAGTGGCCCCTCACTGCAATTAGAGAAAGCCTGCATGCAGCAATGAAGAACCAGTGCAGTCATAAGTAAGTCAAATTTTAAAAGGTGTGTGTGTGTGGGTTAACACTAACTGTTGCCACTGCGTGATCCTAGGCATTTCTCAGCGTTCCCTGAGTCTCCTTGGTTTGCTTATCTATGAAATGGGAAGGGTGAATGATTCTCGCCTTACACACTGCAGTTGAGGGAAGATGGGCCAGAGCCCACCACAGGATCTGTGCCGTATGGATTGGATAAATGGTTCGCATACTCCTATCTGTCTCCATGGGCACATGGGTTAGTGAAGGACACCAGAATCAACACACTCAATGCTACTGCAATTTCACGGGACGTTTTGTACTGCTAGAGGAACATCCTAAAAGGGAATGCATTTTGAAAGGGTGTTGCAGATAAGGGCTTTAAAAATGCTAAGCTTCTCAAAGCAACACTAAACTTCTCAGCAAACAGGACTAACTCCTTCCATTTCCCACCCCCACAGTGATCCAACTCACCGCCAGTGTTTATTATAAAGGAATGTTGCTCCAAGACATAAAACCTGGAGTTTGAAATTGGCAACCTGAGTCAAGCAATACTTAAACCTCAAGAAAAACCCTCAATTCCCCCATCCTGCCCAAATAAAAGTAAAATGGAGAAGATTGTCTCCTGGTTTTGTGCCTTGCGGGAAATTAAAAGCCTGGCTTTCATGAAGTTCTGGCTCTCATTTCAATTGGAGGGAGCCTAAGAAATACTGATCCATCATCTTTTACTGCCTCAAACTAAACAAAACGTACAGATTTTTCTCAGGCTTCAAGATCAATTACATCGGAAACCAGGTCAAGTATAATTTGCCTGGGAGAGCTTGTGGAAGTTGGAGAGGCAGTAATGGATGTTATCTGACAAACTACAGTTTCTCCTGAGACAGAAAACATGGCAGGGAAAACCAGCATGTGCAGGGCATTGCTTTCCCACCTACAGAGAGTGTGCCTTGGAGTGGAAAGTTTTAGGGATGTCTAGAGTGGACGCCCATCCCATATGGGGGAGAGGGCTGTGGTTCTCACCATGGGCTCTTGACAAATGTTCCTGCCAGCTTTTAAGACACCCAGTGTTATGAGTGGTTAGAGCAACGTGCTCTCAGACACAGCACCATCATCACTAAACCTTTCCCCAGTATTTACATTTAGAAGCCAGTGGCTCACAGGATTTATATATTTTTCCTTCTTTTTTAAAAAAGAGGAAGTGCAGCAGCAGTGTAGTGTCAGTTGCTCAGCTGTGCCTCTTTGCAACCTCATGGACTGTAGCCCGCCAGGCTCCTCTGTCCGTGGGATTCTCCAGGCAAGAATACTGGATTGCCATTCCCTTCTCCAGAGAATCTTCCCCTGGGTCTCCTGCATTGCAGGCAGATTCTTTACCATCTGAACTATAGGTAAGTCCCTTTAAAAAGAGGAAGCACATCATAAAATGCCAAGCTGCCAGAGGGTTTTAACTTTTCTGGAGTAGTTATTGCAATGATGTTAGCAAAAGTTTTGAATTTTCCACGGAAAAACTAGCAGATACAAAGCTCTGGCTTGATGTTTAGAGGGCGGAGCTGGGACTTTTCCTGTCATTGTCACATTCTGGAAAAGCCCAAAATGCTGACTTGGCAGAGGAGACTGCAGGCCCGCAGTGAAGGGGGCAGCTTCTTACTTGCCCTGGATATAAATATTTTCACATGCTGTGATGTGGGGCTCTCTTGGGTATACACATAATTCCACAGTCTTGGGGAAAAAAACTACATTGCTTCAGGGATCTCCTAGCCTTCTCAGTTTTCCCCCAAATATCTGTCTGGCAAATGCACACAAAGAATTTTCCTTTAGCAAGCCACCGGTAATTTTATATTTTCTTTGCCCCTCTGCGCTCCAGGTCACACTGTTCGTGTGTCTGGAATGTAAAACACATCTCAAGATGTAATGGTGAACAGGGGAAACCTTAATGGAAACGTCAGCTGCCGCAAAGGCAGGGCCAGGATGTAAAGGAACTTGCTGCTTTGCTTTTAGCAACGCAATTTTTTTTCCTGGCCTATTTTGTTTCAGTGGTCTGGGCTGCAATTAGAAAACTGTTTGCTTCATACACAGGATGGGGTTGCTAGCTCAAAAGAACTCAGATGTGAAAGCGTTCTATAGATCATGAGGTCTTCACTCAGCAATGCTGTTTAGGCTAGCACTGAAACTCCGTGAGTTGGTGATGGACAGGGAGGCCTGGTGTGCTGCAATTCATGGGGTCGCAGAGTCGGACATGACTGAGTGACTGAACTGAATTGAAACTAACCAAAGAAAAGTCATGGAAATTCCATCTTTAAAGATTTCTAGAGACAAGAGATCCAAACCAAACCTCCCCTCACAATCAGTCTCTTTTAGTTTTCAGTCCTCTCGAAAAGCCAAACACTTCTTCCTTTTGTCCAACCAAGCTTTCCCTTACTGTAACAGAAATTCCCTTATGCTTGTTCATGAAATTCAAAATTGCATGTTAATCAAATGAATTATGAGTCTAGTTGCTCTTACTAAAGCGGGGGTTGGGGGGGGAGGTTCTGTTTTTTGTTTTTTAGATGATGGGCCTGTGTAAAGAAATCAACGGACTCTTATGTGGGTCTCTGATCATTTTTCTTTCCTGATAGTGACTTGACAGACTCAAGGCAAATAGAACTATTCATGCTGCAGTCTAAAAACTCAATCAATCATCCTAAAATCTCAAAACGCAGGCACTGTTAGAAACTAAAGTAATCCCATGCTGGATATATATGTATGCAAGTACATATATATGTGGTACTCCCATTTACATGCATTGTTACAACATACATTAGAAAGTGATTTGGTTCTGGGTCTTCACTTCAGTAGTGTCGCTGGGAGTCTTGGTAAAGACATGCTTAGACCTCACTCCCAGGAGAAACAGTAACTTGGGGACACTGTCTGTCATCAAAAGGAGAAGGGAAGACCAGCCACAACCTTCTGCTTTGACAGCCTGGTACATCTCAGAATCCCATGGATATCGTTACCTTGTTTTCCCTGGTCCCTGAAATTCACTCCACTATTCTTTACTGCAAGCTGGTCTGTCTTTCTCTAGGGGGCCATGCACTGGGTCAGGCCCCTTCCATGTGTTTAACACTGATTTGGGTGTAATCAGGGGCCCCAGAGTTCCACCCACCCTGTGTGCTGGTCAATGGACCATTTGATTTCTCAGAGGTATAAGATATGGGACCTCTCAGAGAGTGGCCTGTGGAGTCAATCTTTTGCCACTTTAAGCCTCCTACGGGTATAGGTGTTCCAAGGTGAGTTTGTGTTGGCCATTAAGCAAAGTGGCTTGGGGAAGACAGGGAGGGAAGGACAAGAAGTCCACAGGGATCCAAGGACAGGGATCTGGATCAATTCTTCAAAAGTTACCAACAACATTTGGGCAAGACTTTGTTTCACAAAAGCAGGCTGGCTACACAGGTTTTTCTCAAGGGAGGGGTGGGTAGATTCCATACTTGGCTTGTCTAATACTTCCGTGAGCCTTTGGAAAATACACAAATAATCAAGTGGGTTGCTAAGCAAGCACAGGAAGTACGAGGAGAATGGCCATGTGCGCCCTGCTCTTGGGATGGGCTGGGCGACTGGAGACATGGCAGAAAACTGTCAATAGCGTCCTTCTGTCTGAAAGCCCAGCTCCCCAGGTGGCTCCAGCTCTATGCCTGGCAGCCTGAGGAAGCGCAGAGAGCCTGGAACACAGGCAGGGCTACTGGGTGTGAACCTGCGGGGTTGGCAGCAGAGGAGAGGGAACTATCGGGGTGGGGTGTTCTGGAGTGGAGCTGAGCTATGGAGACCGCCCACCCCTCCCAACCCCACCATCGCCCGGCCGGGGGAGCGGCACTAGTGTGGGTTTGCGTCTAAACACAGGGGCTTAAGGTGGCAGACCTCCTCTGGTTCCGCCGTGGCTGCTGCCAGCTGGCCCTGGAGAGCCAGGTGCCCATAGTCACTGGTCATTTGTGAAGCCAGTCCTCCCAACTCCTCCGGGTTAGTAACCGACTTAGTCATCTGGAAAAAGAAAACAAGCAAGACACACACACACACAGACACACAAAGAAAAGCATGAGAACCACGTGTTAATACCACTGGGAGCCAAAGGGTCTCATTCACTTTTAAGCTTGTGGCTGGCGTGTGGGGGCCGGACACTGGGGAGCCCAGTTCAAGCAAAGCCCATGCTGCAGCCCACACGACACGCCCGCGGGTCCTGCCGGGTCGAGGCGACATGCGTGGGTGCAGGCAGTGCAGCGTGGAGGCCGGCCAAGGGGTCCACTCTCTGGGAGGGGAGAGCGGTAGCCTCCACCAGCCTTGCCCTGTGGGGTCACCAGAGGAGCCCCCCCGAGAAACCACGAGGGAGCCCAGCCCTGGGCAGGGCGCACCCCCGGTCGTATGCTGCCCCCAGGCTGGTCTGACCTCTGGGGACCCAGGAGCAGGTGCCATGCCATCGAGAGAGGGCATGAGGACAGGATCATCAGGAAATTGTGCCTGCGGTGATGGGAAGTCTAACGTTCTGGTGGAAGGAACTCACAGAATACAGCTTTGTAATAACGCTGCTCTGAAGAATAATGATGTTTCGGTCATAAATTCAATGAGGAGAATACTGTAGCCTAAATGGTCAAGTTCTGCCTTTTTTACTCTGAAGATATTCTATAATTTTCTTCCGCTTCACAGAAAAACTCATCTCAGTGTACTCTACCGAGCTAATATGCTTGCCTCAACTTTTTTTTTTCGCCTAACAAAAATGCCTCTTAGGTCTCACAACAGCAGTTGTAAGCTGCCACTGACATAGGTGTCATGTCCCTGTTGGATCCAAGGCCTCCTCCCTCCGTCCCCCTTGTTCTCTCACTCTGGGTGACAATACTTCCTCACTCTTTGTGGCATTTGAAGTCCTTGATTTTAAAGGACTTGAAAAAAAGACATCTGTTAAATGACTATACAACCACTCAAGCTGGACAGGAACGTGGGCCCATCTAAGGCATGTTTACCAGGAAATGTCATAGTCTTTCGGGTGGAGGTGTGGATTTGCAGGAAATACACACTGCATGTTGAGAGAACAAGGCTGTGCCCAGAGCTGCTCCACGTGACCCTGGCATGAGGAGCACAATGACCCTGGGGGCCGTCGGTGTTGCGGGGGGCTCTCACTCCCCAGGGCTCTTCACTCCTCAA